>SMSQ01019073.1:191890-330626 GCA_019453375.1 Ctenoplectra terminalis | reverse complement strand
TTTTTTTTTTTTTTTTTTTTTTTTTTTTTTTTTTTTTTTTGGGTTTTTTTTTTTTTTTTTTTTTTTTTTTTTGTTTTTTTGTTATTTGTTTTTTGTTTCTGCCATCGATGAAAAAATGATTTTAACGCGAATACCGTTGAATCGGTTGAATCCTAGAATTTTTGGAATGAAACGCAAGCTCGAAACTTTGTATCGATCTATCCCTGTTTTATAATAGGATAAAATTGCACGTTTCCTTGTTTCCCGGAGGAGTCTTTCGCGAAACGATGACTCGAACTCGACCTGCAACCCAAATGTTCGGTTTAACGGCGGCGAATATTGAGCAGTGTCATGCAGGGAATTCTCAATCGCGATATCCTTAAATACACTGGCCACGATAGCAGACATGGTAACCGAGAATGTAGGACAACTAGTCGGTTGGGATAGAGCTGAAAATTTTTAAAAATTTCATTTCTTCGTTACTTCTTGCCGCTATGATCCCTCTCCAGGTAGAAGTACCCGGCATCGCCAAATGTTTTCAGGTTGACAGCACTCGCCGCAAATTCCAGGCGAAGCCGAGGGTGCATCGTCGGTATCCACGTTCGTATCTCCAGCATCGGGTCGACGAATTTTTATCTCCTTGGCGCGCGTGAATTATATAGTATAAGCGTTGAAGATTTCACGAGATGACGGCTCGTGTCGCCGCGAGCTACGCGAAATTGGAGCGTGCAAATCGTTGGACGTCTCTGAGAAATGCATCGCGACTCGCTGAAAATTTCTTACGCGCGTGCAATCCTGAAACAGCGTCGCATCTTGTTTTATTCCTCGAAAATGCGGTATATTTTTTTGAAATGCATTTGAAAAATATCGCGCCACTGAGTAGAGGAGAGAAGAGAAGAGTTCCGGTGGAACGTCGCAATGAAGCGGCGTGCTTGAAATTTATACTCCTGTCGGGCCATCATGGCGAAGGACGCAATTTTTCAGAAAAGTTTCGTAATCGCAGGTTACGCGAATGTTCTGTGAAGGAAGTTACCATCGCCTGGTGGGTTGGCCGGCAATTTTCCCCGGACCAGAAGTTTACCTATGAATAACTCATCGTAATTTTCACGACGGTGTAGCGGCTGCGAATTTTTCAGCCGGCCGGAGCCACTCTGCAGAAGTTGCGGCAATAATTAAGCAATAATTGCCGTCGTTGCTTATCCATTTTTCAACGACTCCCAATTAGCCAGGAACCGGAGAGTGGAAAGCAATATCGTCCAGTTTCTTCCTTAATAATTTCTCCCGTGAAACCGTGAAACTACGAAACCATGAAACGATGAAACTTTTTGACGGTGAAACCATGAAACCATGAAACCATGAAACCGTGAAATCATCTATTTAGAAAATTCTTTGTAGAGATTTACTTAGAATTCGAAGACGAAAGGTACGACCGGAGAATCGTCCGGAAAGGTATCGAGAGGGGATCGTTAATTCAGCAGGGCACGCGTTTTCCATAACGTTGCCACGCGACGTCAGATTAACGGCTGCAATAATTGATACGGTCGTGTAATACAAACGTAACGTGCGATCCGTCGCATGCATACTTAATAATTCCGTGGCGATCGATAGCTTCGGGAACGACGAGGAGCCAGACCCTGTATAATGCGGCCAATCTACGGGAGCATAACAATATTTCGCTGGGTGATTAACGACTGCCGATGAACGCCGTGTCCCCGATGTAAATGACTCGTTAGAAATTCCACTGCACGATAAGAAACACGATTATACGTTCTTTCGGCTTTCCTAAAGCGGCGATTTTCCTACCTGGATCCTCTTCTATCGAACATTCACAGGAACGCTATTATACTCGCAGGAATTTGATCAACCCCTAACGCATAAATTAGCCCTGTTTCGGCACGAATTACGAAAGGACAGCAACATAGAAGCAAAAAAGGTTCGCGTAATCGAATGTGCGAGTCAGACTTTTCCGCGTATTTCTGAGAACCGCGAAGATTGCAAAGTTTGGAATTGCACGCCGGTGTAAGAGGGAGAATAGGAAGAATAGGAAGAATAGGAAGAATAGGAGGAAGGAGGAAGGAGAAAGAGAGTGGCTCGGCGGGGAACGTGTGAAAAAGACCGCTAAAAGAATCGAAATCCCTTTCAACCAGCAGCTCGGCTTTTCGTCCGACAAAGAAAGAAACTATCAACTAGGAAAAGAACGTCCGCGGAATCGAATGGAGCAGCACGGAGCGCGGCTGGCTCTCCTGTTCTAACGTTTGACCGTGGTCGACGCGTTATTTACTTTTCTCGGGTTAACGAGCAGCTCCCCGGCGCGGGGACCATTCTTTTCAATCTTTCGTTAAAGACGACTCCCCTCTGCACGCGAATGCTAACGAATTTTTCACGAAAGCTTCGAGAACAGCGATGGTGGTCGCGCACGTAGAGCGTCGTCGTAAAGTGAAAAGTTGTCGCATTCGTGGCTGTGCCATTGTTGGTTAACGAGGTAACTCGACACGTTCGAAGATAACAGGGTTCGTGCTCTGCACGAGCAACTCCGCGCGCGGGCAAAAAGTTCGCGCGCCAGCTCGCTGGGCCGAACCCAGCTTCTCCCCTAGTCGCCGAGTTACGGGAACGCTTTGTGGAAATCGAGCCACTTGTCCCTCGTGGATCGGGATAAACAGAGGAAAAGAGAACGGCCTCCAATGGCGATTGGATGTTGGGATTTTTAGAAGAATTCACTGAACCCGGATCTCTTTACGAGAACGTTTTGTGTCTTTGAGAGAGGACACTCTGATCCCGCTCGAGGATCCGTACATTCTGCCTGTTTGAGTTCGGAAGTTTCGAGCTCAGTCGTAAGCTCCAGGGAAAATAAAAAGGTTGTACGAAAACATAGACCGTATATTTACTGTATTTATGGAAAACTTTGTCGGTGGTTAATCCACTGTATAACGTGAATTTTGTTTTCTCAGAAGAAACCACGAATAAGAGTAGAATAAATACATGGATTTCTAAGTTACAAATCACAACTCGTTACAGAGAATTAAACAACGTCCAAGGCTAATAGATCTCGAACCATCTCAATCGAGTTGAACTTGAACCACGGCAGTCGATCCGTAGATCCTATAAATTACTTCCGAAATTTACGGTTAGCGTTAACGGGGGCCGTGAAACGCGATCTGAAATCAGTGTAATTGCGTTCCAGCTAGATCGATCGCTGAGGTTCAACGAATTCCCTATAAAGTGCTCCAACGATTGCCGCGTATAATGACTTGATTCTGGAGCAAACTGTGCGGTATTCGTGGAACCGAGTCGGAAGCTATTAGCGGTTACCCTCGAGAAACAGCCAGACAGCCATCGACGAAATAATCGTGGCTGCTCGTACGATCCCATATGACGGAATTTCGCGGGACATTGGTAACTTATCAAACTTAGTTCTCACCATGAAAACGTAATTTGTCGCGGAATTCGCGGTCTTCGTTCCAATTACTTGTACGCTTCGACGTCATTCACTGCGCGAATCTTACCATCGTTGCATTATCCTATTGGAAACCGCGAAATGGGAACATTACTCGCAACATCGAGCCGTTATTGGATTCGAGTCGCTGGTCGATTAGAAACGTACGTTATCCTGCCTAAATAAATTCTTCGCGTAATTAATTAATAGTCGATGCAAGTTTGTAAACGGCTTCTGAAAATCTATCAGACTACACAGGAAAAATCATACAAATACCATAGGAATTGCACATACCATAAATATGGATAGACGGAGAAGCTGTTTCGNTCTGCCGACAGAATTGGTTCCCGTTCAGAGCACAGTTTCACGCTTCTCGAAATCTTCGATCCCGTCGATTCTCTGCAATTTTCCTCGACGAACTTTGCACTCCAGTGGGACGAAGCGTTATTAAACGGAAGGTAAATCGTTCTGCTTACCGTTGAACCGAACGGTACCGAGGAACAAAGAGGGACAACCACTCGCTGAAACTTTTCCCTGGCTGGCTGCCGAAGAAGTGGCCTATTGATTGGCCGTTCGTTAGGAAGTTCCCCGACAGAACGATGAACGTGGACCAATCGTGAATCTACGTCCACGATCGAGAACTTCCGGTCGACAATATTTCCGGCGCAATGTTCGTCCTGCTACGGTGCGACGAAACGACGAAACCGTGANTCAAACGTTCACGGCAACTTTCAAATAACTACGATATTTTGCGTTTAACGACGAGAAAAGTACTTTATTCCGCCGGTTAATTACTCGGTGCATTAATAAAGCATACAGATAATCTCTGCAGTCCGCGTTAATGAGTATGTAAGAGACTCGGTGCTCTACTAGGTCCCCGCAGGATTACCTTAACAAGGACCGGGGATTTGCGCAGAGCATAGGTGGAGGATACAATTTACGCGCTTTTTTCGTGGTCCACCGCCGAAAAAGAAAAAGAAAAAATAACTCGGGAAATACCCACTGTCCGTTTGTTCGCTTTTCACCCTCTTTCCCCCACTCCCAGGTTCGGAAGCTTTGCGATTTAATCCTTATAAATTCCTACTTTCCCGACATTTCTTAGCCGACAAACTTTCCCTCTGACTCGTAAAGTTGGCGCAAAAGCGCATTCTCAAATATCTTAACACTTTGCAGGTGGTCGACCGTTGGACCGTGGCGGTCAGTTAACAAGGTCGACGCGAACGTAAAATTGTGTAGGCTGAAAGGCGAAATAAAATGATCGCTAACAAGGCAACTCCGCGATTACTTTGTCCTCGCGAAACATTGTTTCGTTGAATCATTAAAACACCAGATCCCGCGCGAGATTCTTTTTCTGCTGCGAAAAGGCTGGTACCGCGAAGAAAATGTTGGAGAATTCTTGGTTCGCGTTTCAACATGCCTGATTGCTTCGCGCTCAAAGCGTTTCCATTAACGTAATCGCATCGTTGCGAGAGAGAATTGTCTCGGGGAGATTCGGGCAGATGCTGATTCGTGTAAGGGAGAGCGTCGCTACGCGAGAACCCACCGCGACCCAACAATTTACGCGAAATTTGCATAAGTCGTAGAAACGCAATGCTTCGTGGTGGATGGGCACTGGTAGGTGGGGATTCGGGGTTACGTGCCACTACGCGGCTCGTCGGCTCGTCGGTTCGTCGGTTCGTCGTCTCGGGAATACCTTCGATGTTCCTTGCCAGCGAATTGAACGCGTTATTCGTTGAAGCTCTGCTCCTTCGGGGTTGATCCTCGTGGAAGCGAGGATCCATCCCCTTCCTTTAATTCATACTTCGTGACTAACGGTCTGGTAAAACGGTTACACGAGGGAAGTCGCTCCTGTAATTTATTCCTCGAGCAAGGTGTTAGAGGTGTAACCGAGGTCAGTTCTCCAAAAAAGAAAAAGATGATCCGCTCCTAATGTGCTGAATTCCTAAAAATTGTATCAATTTTTACGTTCCGTCGTTCGAGAGATATTTTTACGATACGTGGCTTCCTGTTTCGTTTAACTACTGCGAATCTTGGCATTGGATTCTCAAGGGAAATTAAAGATGAATAAAATTGAAAGATGTTGATAGTATTTTTTTTTTTCCCTAGGCTCGCGATGGACTCGCAGAAACTACCGTTCGTCCATAAAATTACTCCAGGCAAAGCTTCCACGTCAGAGGGGTAGAATTGCGGAATAATCGTCCCTGGTGAAACGAAGGCGTAACACGATTTTCCGCGATGCTCGTTTTACTCGAAATATCGCAAGGCTTTTATAAAATTGAACCTGCTTGGCCGTGCTTTGATCGTGCATTGCACCGCGGTAAAGCGAGACCGTTCCCTTCCTTTCTCCGCTAGGTACTTCCTCTTGCCAGGGTTTTGTCTCTTTTTGGTAACAAACCATCTCCCTGGGCGCCAGCCACCCCCTTCCTTCCTCGTACGTTTTCCCATGAAACGCGGTACGGATTCGCGTGGCAGGAGCCGCAAAGTTCGTTGAGTTTCTCCGACTGCCTCCTCTCTTCTGGTTGGAAATCGCGAGGGACAAGTGGAATGGATCGCACCGTCCCCATGCGGAACGTCCGCCGACTGTCTACATTTCGGAGCTGAACGCGACGGGATCACGAATTACGTATCGTAATCCGTATTCGGAAAGGAAGCAGATTTTCCGATGCTTTTTATTTGAAACGGTCACTGGGTAAAACTTTCATCTCTCGGTTTATATTTAGAATTTTCCGTGCAAAGATTATTTGTTAACGGGCAAACGGGTAAAAAAGAGAGAGAAAATTTCAAACATGTTTCACCGTGTTATTAAAATACTAGAGGAGGAACAATCGAGGCGGAAAGTTGGCGGGCACGGTTCAAAAGTTGCTCGGACTTTCACGCAGCTCGCGGGGACGGGCCACGCGGTCGCGAACTTTCCCTCCCGATGAAATATTTTCCTAGGAAAAAGATACATCGTTGGAGAAGTCGGCGACCGCCCTTGTCATACTTCTGGTGATATTTTCGTTGCCACGACAAAACTGGTCCGGACAACGAGCAGCGAATTTTACGGGAAACAGAGATTGGAATTCTAATAAATTAGGCGATGTTTTTCTCGTTCGTGTTACCGCATAGTTAGAAATTTAATTTCCGTTTCGATCGAAAAGCAACGCGGAGGAAAAAGAAAGCAATTTTTCAGATTGCGCGCGTGCCTGGCTCGTTTTACGATTCCTTTGATTACACGGCAACGTCTCTGTTGATAATTCAAGGAGATGCCGCAGAATTTTCGCTAAAATCCGTCGCCACTCTTGGATAGAATCTTTATTCGAGCAAATGGGATTCTCGTTTCGACACTTGTGAAACGAATCGGAGAACCGTACGGGGAAACGATGGGGGTTGGCGCCACGATAAAGCCTGCTTTATTTCAAGGAAATTGCTTTTAGCGGAGAACGAAGATTAGTCTAGGAGAACGAATTGTACTCGACGAGCGTTAATTAGATCAAGGTGTCCATCGTCTTTCGTCGGTTTTGTCGAAGCACGGATTCGCGAATGTTGGATAGAAGCTCGTCGGGCAGCGGTTCGCGAAATCGCTTCAAAGTTAAAACAATAAACTCGGTTGAGATACGAATATATCAGACGGCACGTATGGAAACGGGTATTTTTAGACTGGATACGATGCTAGAGGTGCAACATTGCGAAGATCCGACCTCGAAAACTTTGCTGCAACCAACTGTATCGATGCGCAACGTCACTTTTTAAAGAGCGATAAAAATCAATGCAGCAAGCCCCTCTGAAAACACGATAAATTGAATGGAAGGATCGAACGGGACGTTTGAAATTTCTGGAACATTAAAAGTTTTAATTAAATTCTACGATGAATAAAGTCTCCCAGCTGCGTTTGTCTCGCGGGAAGCGGAGATTTCCGGTCAACCTTGTGACAAGCGGACGGGTTAAGGGTCGTGGCGCGATTGGAGCCATAAACAGGAGTCGAGGAGAGTGGCTGGTCTCCCGATGAGATTGGAATCGACTGAAAAGTTTTCCCTGATAGTGGAACGAGCGCCACGGTGACCGGAATCCGAGAGCGAGAGAATCAATAAAAGTGTCGCTTTACTCATCTACTAATTGCGACAATTTCTCGATTGCGCCAATTACCGTAGCCGTGCAAAACTGTGTAATTATCGGCCGGCGGCCGGAACATTTAAACAGGATTTCCAGCCGGGGAATATCGAGAATAATCTCGATAACAGATTGCCGATTTGTTATCTCGTCGATTTATGATATTACCGAGCGCATCGACGCGCGGTCAACCCTCTCTTCCAGCAGATACCACCGATCGAGTAAATTTATATTATTTGTCCTAGCGTTAAAGCATTCTTTTCACAGTGATTCATTTACTCCGCCAAGCAACGGAAAAAGAGAAGAAGAGGCGAGGCGGTGTTTTTCCTCTTTCCGATCGCGGGCCGTTCGGTGTTTACGAAAATTAGCTGGCGATCGCGAACGTCGGTCGAACGAGAGGAGCCGTCTGCTAATAGAAAATATAAATTAACGCTGCTCCGCGCGATTCCATTTAACATTCAAATAACTTGTCGCGTCCGGCCATGTCCGGCCACGTCCGTTTCATTCGAACTTTTGATGAACGTTGGAAATTATTCATGGACAGACCGAATGAGGGCCGTGCACCGCGCAATTCGCCTAGCTGTCACGAATTAACGCGCTGCCGCTCGATTCAACGTTCCAATACTTTGATGCGTTCTCCTCTGACCAGTCGATCGGGGAAGTCATGCATTTCATTAATCGGCGCAGGTTGGCGTTTCTCCTCGTTGACACAGCTAAACGAAAAATAGCAAAAGTCATTTCGATTTCATTCTCGTTGATTCAAATACTTTGAACGTGAAAAAGAAACTTCTCGGCTGGAATATCTAACGCTGGTAAAAATCGATCGATCGCGGTTGATAGAGGTTAGGGAAGAGGGTAATCGTCGGACGTTACCGGAGGTCGAGAATGGTTGACGTACGATCGAAATACTCGAATCCAGCGCAGTTAACTATCCGGGGAGGTAGTAAGCGGGCGCTGGTTAACTCACCTGTACGTACCACGTACGTAGCCGCGATCCGGTAACGTATGCACCCATCGAGTCGCTTCCTGGTAATGCGTTACCGCTTCTTGCCGGGCTACGCGAGCGTATATCAATGCCCCTTTTGGCCACAACAACGCTCTCTCGGTCGGGGTGCGTTCTCCCCTCCGATCGGTCGAGTCCCGATGGGGAATCGCCCGGGACCGGAATTGCGACCAGCCACGCCATCGATGAACCACGACGGATATTGCGGTTCTCTACTTTCGTTCCGGCCTGCATTTTTGTCCAAGTACTCCCGCCGGTCCTCTGCCCGCAATGGAATGGCCTCAGCCTACGTCACCCTGTCACGAGTCCACCGTTCTCCTTTAGGAAAATTGCCGCCCCGTGTTCACCGTTCGTTTTCTCCTTTTTACACGGCGACGCTTAAATTTACGCGATTCGATAAAAATGGTCGACGGTGCACCGGCGATAATTCGAGACGCCACCTCTTTCATTCCCGTGGAAAGTGTGTGTATGTACGTAGAAATTGCTTTCCTCCTCGACATTTGGTATGCGACGTACGAAACCGCGACGCGATTTCTCTTTCTCGTCCCCGGGACCAGGGTGGAGATCTAACAGGCGGGAAGAACGAGCGAGTTTAAAGGTTAGTCGCAAATCAGGTACCCCGTCGTCGACGGATTCCACGAGACTTTCGAGGGAAGAACGCCAAACGAAAGAGAACCGGCGGAACAGAGGAGAATAAATAAAAAGATGGAAAAAGAAACAAGAGAAACGTTTCTTCTCCCTCTATCTTCCAACTGCTAGTTTTCCCGTTTTCAGGCCTTTCCGCCGTTCTCAAAGATCCACGATTTCTCTTTTCTCTCTTCCTTTCCGAAGCGAGGACGATCGCAAAAGTACGCGTTACCGCTGTTTGTACGATTCATACGTTCGCATTTTCACGGGTAACCGGACGTGTTCGACGGGCGCCGTGTTCGGCCAAACTTGTTGGCCGATTCCCTCCGGTCCTTCCAAATCCCTTTCCACCGGTGTTCGTACGAGGCTTTTCGCGCTACGCAAAGTCCTGGAAATCAATTTAGGGAAAAGGTAATAAACAGACGCGAGCGTACGGTTCGTACTCTGAGCCGGGACCCGTGCCCTTTGCCGTTGTATCGCGAGTGGTTTCGCCCCCGTTTTTCTCTATTTTCGTCGTTCCTTTATCGCTTTTTGTCAGGGCTTTTGAAGCCCTCTGATATACCGCGGCACGCAAATAACATCTTCGTTCCTCTACCCGCTTCTGCGATCGCTATGTTTTTTTCGGATGCCTACCATGAGAATGGCTGTCTACCGATTCGCTGCTTTTATGGCGCGCCTCGACAATATCGTCTGTGTATCTTTGATTTAATCACGGTTCCAGCGATGGAACAAAGTGTTTCGATTTCCTATTTTCATGAAAATCGTTTCAGGATGGATAGGCATTCTAACTTATCGAGGGAGCAGCACTCTAAGACAGGATTGTCATAGTCTGCGCTTGGTTACCCGCGACACGCTTATAATTTACACGCGACGCGTGAACAAGCTCTCTCTTGAACCAATGCTCCTTCCCCGAATAATTTATGCTCGTACGCGTCTGCGTGTACGGCAGAGCTTAATCCAAGGTTGCAGGCGAAGCGGTTTCTGGGATGGCTAAAATTTTCCGAGAAACTCGAGGCTGAGGATGGAAGAGGCTCGGGGAGAATCTCAAGAATCTCAGAGACTCGCGAGGAAATCACCTTTCTCTCCCACGAGCCACTCCGTGGTTACGTACGACGCCAGACGACCTCCTTTGGCATAGATATCTGATAAGATTTCTCCGGAGACGCGACCCGGCCGTGTCGTTCCGCCTTTGCCGGCTTTTCGACTTTTCCCGCGGCTGATCGTCCAAGCGAGACACGTTCGACACGGCTCCACCGTTTGAAATTATCGAACAGCCTTGCGCTCTTCTTTCTTCGAGAATCGAAGCTCGAACGGTAGACTCGTGCAGCAATAGTCGTCTTCTGGATGTTCTCGCGTTACGCTGACTATCCAAGCTTTAACGTTTTCTCGAAAAGTCCAACGCGTGTCCGGGGAATTATAACTTTTTCCTGCATAATTATTCCCCGGAACGTCGTATCCTTTTGAACTCTCTTCATTGCCGAAGCACGTTTGTTTCAAGCTTGAGCGGTGACAAAAACGGAGGCAAAAAGATACCCAGATTCGGTTAGCGGTCGAGCGGATGGTCACGCGAGGCGGTCGATAGACGGTGCGCGCGTGTCGCGGCCAAAGAGCACGCGGATGCTCGTGTCGGAGCTTTTTGCGATGGAAATCTCGCGGCAGGTGGACTAATGACCCAGGAGGTTGCACGAGACAGCGCAGGAAAGGGGTTGCCGGCGCGGAGGAGCTGCGAGCCGGCAGGGTGAGTCGAGAGAGATCGACGAGCGCGTCGTTAAACTTGCCCTCGAGACCGTAAACTACCGGAGAAGCTCGTACCGGAGGGCTTTCCGTCCTCTTCCGGGCCTCGGCTGTTCGAGGGAGGATCAAGCGACGGTGAGCGTCGGTCGACGGGAGTTGGACAGGCCGACGAACAGGTGGATAGATACGGATTGTCGTAGAAACCGAGGAAAGAACGAACGAATCGGATAAGGGATCGCCAGGATTTATTCGACGATTTCGTTTCCTGTGCGAATTTGCGTCGCCAAAATTAAACAAATGATCCTTCTCATCGGAGAAGCCTTTTGGAGAATCTTAACGCGTTCTGGGCGTGCTTTAAAAGTACATTAGGAATTTAAAAATCCATTCGGGCTATTTT
Organism: Ctenoplectra terminalis; assembly: GCA_019453375.1. Lineage (NCBI taxonomy): Eukaryota > Metazoa > Arthropoda > Insecta > Hymenoptera > Apidae > Ctenoplectra > Ctenoplectra terminalis. Next base: position 319,364 of record SMSQ01019073.1, on the reverse strand, counting down.
TCACTCGTGTTCCGATATAAATTAATATTCCGAAAAATTGTAGGGACGAGCGAAATATTTCTCGAACGCTGCGTTCCTCGTCTCGTGTCCTCTACGTTCTAGAGGTAATTAAGGAGAAGAGACGATGAAAAAAGTGAACCGAACAAACGTCCGAGCGTGCAAGGGTGGAAAAAGTATCGCGAGGCATTTTGTGAAATTAATATTGCACGCGCTCTGCGCTCCCCTTCCGAGCAGCTGTAATGGAGATAAACTGCTAGAAACGTATTGCGAACGACAAATAAAAATAAAAAAGAGCCGGCAATGCAAGCCTGTATTAATAAAAAAATAGAACCGTGTATAAATCATGGAGAAGCGTGTAAATCTTCATTCGTCGCTAAAATTTCTCAAACGTTTGATTAACGTCTCTTCAATTTATGGGGGAAAAAAAGTCCACGCGAGCATATTATTCTCAGGGAAAGTAACAATTTTACCCGACGATACGAGCCAATCCTAGACGAGGCGTCGACGGTAATACTGCTGGTGCCGGCGTTTAAAACGAGCTCACGTTGATGGGTTAAATACCCATAAAGAAGGTGACGCGTCTCTGGCAACAAGGCCGCAATAGACGTCGGAAAATTAAATGACCGTCATCCTATCCGGTGCAGGCTGAAAGAAAAAGGTGGAAAACCGACGGAGGCCGATGGGAGTCGCCTCGACCAGCCTTAATCTCTCATTTGAATAATGAGAATGACGCGGGTCAGGAATACAGGTGCAAGTTGGGCGAACGAAACTATTCCGGGCCACTTGTATAAGTGACACGCCGAATTTAGCCGTGCTCGCTGTTCCAGGTCCGTATTAACAAACGTTCGTTCGACCGTTTCCAGGAAAAAAGCACAGTAAAATATAAAAATATGTAGAAAAGTGTTTCACGGAATCTGTGATGCGTATAAATTCGTGGAATTAATGCAGCCTAACGCGAAGAAAATGATTTTCACTTATCTACGGCACCTTACTTTTTCCCCTCGATAATTTGCAATTCTTGCTAGTTTCAAAGCTTTCCTATTCTGTTGGTTGTATTTTTGTTAGAAAGCGAAAAGGATAAAAATAAACCACGAGAGGTATGGGAAACGACAAGCAACAGCGGAAAGAGCGTTCGAGAGGAAGCGATGCGAGCTGTTGCCAGGATTTAAAAGTTCCGGCGACCAACTTCAGCCGGAAGATCAAACTCGTGTTAAAGGTTTATCGTATCAGCTCGGCCCGTTTCAAAGAGATCGTCTACAAAACTGTCGCGTTACCAAGACGAAAAACCATTCGATTCACTCTGCCGACAGAATTGGTTCCCGTTCAGAGCACAGTTTCACGCTTCTCGAAATCTTCGATCCCGTCGATTCTCTGCAATTTTCCTCGACGAACTTTGCACTCCAGTGGGACGAAACGTTATTAAACGGAAGGTAAATCGTTCTGCTTACCGTTGAACCGAACGGTACCGAGGAACAAAGAGGGACAACCACTCGCTGAAACTTTTCCCTTGCTGGCTGCCGAAGAAGTGGCCTATTGATTGGCCCTTCGTTAGGAACTTCCCCGACAGAACGATGAACGTGGACCAATCGTGAATCTACGTCCACGATCGAGAACTTCCGGTCGACAATATTTCCGGCGCAATGTTCGTCCTGCTACGGTGCGACGAAACGACGAAACGACGAAACGACGAAACCGTGAAGCGAAGGGGGTTGGCAGAAACGATCCAGTTAAAACTTTAATAACAAATTAACAATCGCGAGCGACGCAAGCCGAAATAATAGAGGGAAACAGTCGGCCTGATGGGAAGGAGAACCAAAAGGCTAAGGGAACGAGATGCGAATGACGGTTAAAAATAACTTTAATTAATGCGGCTTCCGTTTTATACCCCCTCGTCGGTCGGTCGGTCGGTACGTACAATGATCGATCCGCTCGTTACGTGTTTTGATTAATTAAAACTACAAGAAGCATTCCCTGTTCGATGTTCTATNCGGTACCGAGGAACAAAGAGGGACAACCACTCGCTGAAACTTTTCCCTTGCTGGCTGCCGAAGAAGTGGCCTATTGATTGGCCCTTCGTTAGGAACTTCCCCGACAGAACGATGAACGTGGACCAATCGTGAATCTACGTCCACGATCGAGAACTTCCGGTCGACAATATTTCCGGCGCAATGTTCGTCCTGCTACGGTGCGACGAAACGACGAAGCGACGAAACGACGAAACCGTGAAGCGAAGGGGGTTGGCAGAAACGATCCAGTTAAAACTTTAATAACAAATTAACAATCGCGAGCGACGCAAGCCGAAATAATAGAGGGAAACAGTCGGCCTGATGGGAAGGAGAACCAAAAGGCTAAGGGAACGAGATGCGAATGACGGTTAAAAATAACTTTAATTAATGCGGCTTCCGTTTTATACCCCCTCGTCGGTCGGTCGGTCGGTACGTACAGTGATCGATCCGCTCGTTACGTGTTTTGATTAATTAAAACTACAAGAAGCATTCCCTGTTCGCTGTTCTATCTTTCCGCGTCATTTCCTCGAGCGAAAGATCGAGAAATGAGTGAATCGATTTTTATGCGTCGATAAATCATAACCAAAGATCCGTAGGGAATTTACTGGTTTATTAAAGCTATTATGGTTACCTGGTCAACTCGATGAATCGATTAGACACCGTGGCCTGAAACAAAAGAGTGGAAACGTGGAGTAACGAGAGGCGTGTCACCGTTGACCCTGACTCCGTATAACGAAATTAATTCGCGCCACAGGCTGACACTTTGAGGAATACTGGTTGGAATACGCGTACGCCTAACACGATTCGAATCGAAAAAGGTCGGTTCGAGGATCGAGGGATTCGACGACCTCGGAAATCCAGGCCGGCGATCGAGTCATGGAACGATGTCATTAGAAAAGCAAAGTACAAAAAGCACGACAAGCTCGTTAAAGCACGTGTTCTTTTCGTGCCGTTCCTTCTGGCCAGGATCACGCAGAATTCAGCGAGAAATTCGCGTGTCTGCACGCCAGAAAGGAACACGAATCGACGACATTTAACCCCGTGGCAAAGGGAAAATGCGATGTCTCGCTAAGCGAGAAAGACTCGACATGCCGCACGCGATTCATTTTCGCGCGACGATCGTTAAAAGTTTCGGCCAAACCTGGGGGAGTATTTTGTTGTTAATTTCTGATCGCGGTTTTACCACGGCGAGGACGACGATAGGCGCGAAAGCTGACGATGGTCCGATTGGTTCGGTAACTCGTAAAACCGGAAGGGGTATACGGAAAGGGGGATGAAAAGAGAGGCTCGGGGAACTGGGAAGCCGTGGTTCATTAAAATGCGGTAACCCAGCGAATCGTTGTTAATTGAATCGACGGGTGTCTGTTCGACGACGTTCGTTCAACTACGAACTAACTTTTCCCTCAAGTTTGACCGCCGAACGGCGTGTCGATCCGGAAGTCTGTCGCGCGGAAACTCGGCGACGCGCTCGACCGTGCGTCGTTTCCGCCGATCCTAGAGATTGGAATTCGAAACTTGAACCATCCCTCGGTTTCCGCGCCACGGACGACGGAAAGGTTCACGGACCGGTCAACGCTCGGATATCGGAGCGATTCCTAATTTCCTCGGGCCGGTCCACTTTAGACCAATTCAGATTTTCGGTCTTCGAATTCTCGATCCACGGAATCACGAGGGCACGAATCGCAACGAGGGAATAAAATATCGAATACACTTACGAGCTGTTCGTGATCGCTGCGTGACGCAAGGATTAATAACATAATTCGTAACGTCGTCAACGGTAACTCGTTTCCATCGAGCCTTAACACCGGACACGCAACGCTTCGAGTGCACGATAGCAACCTTTTCGTCGCGATTCGAAGAAAATAATGCGGCCAAGCGAAAAGGATCCAAGTTCTCTAATAAAATTAAAAGGGGCACCTTTAACGATACGCGAAAGCGATCATTTGTTCTCTCAACCGGTTCCCACCGAGCCGGGAAATGTAATTTTGTTCGCGTGTGACGAGCAACGCGATCGAGCTCGGTGTACGAAAAATATTGCGCTGCTCCGATAAATCGACAATTTCTCCCACCCTAAACGAACGACGTTCTATTTACGACGCGCAATAAAGATAGTCAAAGATACGAACTAATCTTTCGAGCAGCCACCGTGTTAGATGCAGTGGCTGTTAAGGGTTAAATCGCTTCCGTGAGTGCCGGAGAAATGTCGTTTCGAGATCGAGTATATGGTTACGTACGAGCGACGAGTACCCTCTTAGGCGCCGCTAAAGCTGGCGAATATTCATGAACCCACTCGCAGCTATGAGAATCCGTGCAACTGTTTCCAGGTCAATATTTGATACTATATAGCCGAAGGTTGTCGTTTTGATCGTGAAAAAATTTTCCTTTTCGTTACACCCTTCCTCTGTCGTTTCTAAATATTTCTACTTTTTTCTTCTCTACTCCATTTCCTTCTTTATTTCTGCGCTGTTTTATTCGTTGGAGCGTTGTTTCTATATTTCTTTGTTCTTCATGTTTCTACACTTTTACGTTTTTATATTTTATAGATCGTAGATTTACTGAATCACCAAATTACTAGATACCTAAACTTCTTTTACTCGATTCCCTGCACCTTTTTCCACTTTCCACTTTCCACTTTCCACTTTCTACTTTCTACTTTCTATTTTCTGTCTTCTATTCTTCGTTCTCGGTTAATCTCGATAACGATAAACCGATAGGAGACCTAAAAGCAAACGTTCGGATTACTATCGCGCATTGTACACAATGCTTTCGTGAAAGTTTGCACGGTGAAAAGACGTATCAGCTTCGGATGATGAATCGGTAATGAATTCCAGAACATCCGGATTGCCAAGCATCTTTCCGATAATTTTGCATTCGAGGTTCGCTCGGCGAAGCTCGAACGTAAAACTTCTCTTCCGTATCTAAAGTTCGAAGGTGCATAATAATTGAAACTCGTGTGAACTAAGAAGTATCTCCAGCCCTCGGAACTTATCTCGGTCGCTTGCATATTCATGCTTGCTCGTCAAGTCATTACGAGTTTCGAAAACGTTTCCACGATACTTACCACGTGGATTTAATTTTAATAAAACCTGTCCATCCCGCATTTTCCTCGATCGAAGCTGATACATTAATCGTAACTCATTTTGTCGGATACGTTTTAATAATTCTTTCGCGATGTATCCACTGTACGAGATTTTACGAGCAGAGCCACGTTCTCTGGTAATTCAAGCTCTTAGGAATTAACAAACAGTTAGAAAGTTTGTTGAAATTTTAAAAAGCTCACCATTGTTTCCGCTGAAAATGAAATTTCAAAATTCCGTTACGGAAGCGAGGAACGCGAGCATCGCTCGTTAAATACACCCTCGATTCTTTTCTACTTCGTAACAAAAACACGAGCCACGTTTAAAACGTTGAAGCGAAGTCCGCTCAATCGAAATAGACTCGTGTTCCGCTCCCGGGTGAACGTACGGCGAAATTTCAGGCACGTCGATTGCTAGTGCGTTTGATGCACTTCGTATAATCCGAAATAATTTATGCAACAACTAATTAATCGATGCATCACTATGGAGCATCCGTCCGTCAAGGTTTTCAGCGAAATTTCACCGCGAAATTATGAATTCCGGGACTCTCTCGAAACAGAAACGAGGCACTCGGCAACAGCCTTAACGAGTTCAAACCACATCGAGCTGCAATTCGATCTTTTCCATCGCTAAAAGCGTTCTCTCTTGTGTTTCGTCCGTTAAACTGGGTGGAAAAAATTTCAATAAAATCTCGCTAAATTCCACATTCCTGTTTCTTTCACCTCGTAATTCTTTCATCCAACAAACGAGAAACAATAACGATTAGGAAGACACCGACCAAGTGGCGACTCGTCTCTGGAAAGGTGGTTTATTTGAAAAATGATTTCAGTGAGCGGTTCAAGCCAGCATTGAATCATACGCCGCAAACCGAGAAACGTATATCGGGGAAGGCTGCAATTCGTGAGCCTTTACTCTCTCGTCACCTTCTATTTTTTCCCGATGCACCGGCTCGAATAAAGTATTTCCTCCGGGATGAGTATAGCAAGGAATAACAAACACGGATAACGTAACTCAATTCTGCAAGTGGAATCTGCGGATAAGCCTATTCGTTGTTTGTTTCGTTTCCCGAAGCTCGACGAAACGTCTCGGACTGGTTTGGTTCTTGTCAAAATTCCAATAACCATTGACCCTCTTATACACCATTATCCCCGGTGTCCATTATACGAGCCGGCTGGCGAGTAAGCGAACAATTAGACGGAAACCAAAGCCGTCCGGAATCCCTGATTATATTCAAATTTGTTCGTCCAGCGAGACCGCGTTGGAAAGTGACCCGCTAACATCCGCCAATTGCTCGTAACAAGCCGCGAATTAACCCCAACTAATTACCGCTAATTCCGTTAATCGCACCTTGGGCGATCGAGCAAACTTTCCGCACGGCCCCGTCGGTTCCTCGCTTCGATTTGCCCCTGAACTTGTTACATCTTAAAGAACGCTGAGAGAGGTACGGGTACCGCAAATATTTGAATTTAGAATTTCCGTTGTTCGAATTTCTGTTCCCTCTTAACAACGCGTTCTAAGCGTAGCTTCGACCACAAGTGTCTCGTTCGTTTGGTGTTTTTGCAAAGGTATAGTTGGACAGTGTGGTCGGCGCGAGTTTCAACGACAGTCTCCGGGCAAAAATACGACAACGTTCGGGATTAACTTTCCCGACGGGCAAACGGTGCTTGCCTGAATTATGCGGAAAGTTGAACGCGTTTCCGTTACATCATCGTGTCCAACGCGGCGTTTTATTGTTTTAATAAAAGAATGGGAACGTTTATCGCGATATATCGTCCGAATTGTTCGTCTTCTATGGATTCTGCGGTGGCTATATAAAACGGCTGTTGAAAGGGTTTACAGACTCCGCCCCCTTCCCCTCTCTCCAGGAACCCTCTTAAATTTAATTATAGCCCGACGATAACGCGGAGATGCGGTATCAGAAGAAGCATGGGAGGCAGTAAAGACGCGAACGCGGACCGTTACTTTCGAGTTACGAGGGTAATACTGGATTTAGTGGAAATCGTCCTTTATGAACGATGCTCGTGCATTCGTTAATTCTTAGGTCGATGATACCGCGAGCGATACCGCTTCAACAATCTTGTTTACCCGTCCAATAATCCGGCAAACATACTTTTAATATTCGAGAACCGACTCGTAAGAAATTTTATTAAGACGATCTTTGAGAAACGGCTTGTATCGAATCAAGTATGCTGACGTATTCGAGATCAAACGGTAACGCAAAGATGGCAACCGACTAATTGAAAAAAATTTAACGATTCCACGTACGCGACTGCCTTCCTAAAATTTGTACGGTACGCGATGAGTCGGGAACTTGTTTCGCATGCGGGAAACGGCGCCGGGAACACCTGTCCGCCCACATAGGGGGTTATATCACTTAGACGGTAAAACTCGCAGCACGTTGCGCGTCGAGCACAGTCGGAGCCGCTTTCTAGTAGTCGCGGGAACACTCCTAAACCCGCATGAACCACTGTAACAACTTTATCTCGTGCTTTTTGTTTCATTCGAGGGACTCCCCGAACAACGCGTATCACGGATGTAAAAATTAACAAGTTTCGTCCGATCTTCGGGAATGGTACACTTTCCAAGGTGTGGATCTTTAAGCAGGCTCGGATACGTGGATGCGTCGGAAATTTATTCGAGCATACGTTGACGCGCTAGAAGGTTGGTCCAAGGGAACGAAGGAAACACGTATACCGGTGTGGAGCCACGTATCCAGGGTCGCATTATGGAACACGAGCACGTAAGGAAGAGAACGGAACCGAGGAAAAGTATGTTTCCATGGCCGGTTTCCCATTCGAGCGAGTAAATAAATAAGTAAAGTATGGTCATCCGGGTAGGCATGTACACGAACCATAGCCGGGACGTGTTCGACGCGTAGGAAAGGAAAAGGTAAGATATCTCGCGGTGGACAGCGCATATTTTTCCGATGATGCGCAAACGTTCGCTCGTAAAATCGCGCGCAACCCTTTATCTTTGGCGCATCGCTCGTTTTTCCATTCATTTTGAGCTCCGGCTCCCTCTGCTCTCCCAGGAGATATATACGGCCGCGAAACAATGGGGTAGAAACACGGCGAACGCGGTGAGTAACGGCTCACTTTTATTCCGCTCGATAAATTAGAAGTGATGGATTAAGATCTGCCGTGGCGAACGTACGCCGGTTCGGTCTAAGCCGATCTAATTTGGCGATTAATCAAAACTCGTGACGGCCTTTGCCACAGCCTACGCGCTAATTCTGTAACGATTCGACCATGTTCCAGCCCGTACAAGAGTCGAGAAGCTCCGGGAAAAACAGACGAACGCCGATTATTAATAATTCCCTGTAGAACCTTGCACCAGATGTGGCGTGGTCAATCGATAGGATATTATCCGCTCGTAGAGAAGCCACAGAATTTGTTAATTTTCGTAGGTTTGAATTTCTAGAATCGAAAGCTTGGCCCGATCACCTTTACGACTTTTAGTTGTCAAGATTTTAAAAGTTGAACATCATTTCGCAGCGATCGTCTCGAAAGAAAATTGTATCGTGTTTCTAGACTTGCGAGTTAGCACCGGAAGAACCCTCTCTCTCTCTCTCTCTCTCTCTCTCTCTCAGACTCGTTCACCGAAAAGTCAGGGCCAAAGTTGGAGCCAATATTTGGAGACACGGAGCATCCTCTATCGCGTGGCCAACTTCGACTTGAAAACCGGCGTTCATTCCTGGCTTGGCCGAGGTCGAAAAACTCGCGGCGGTTATGGAGCTGGGCCGAAACAAAGTTAAAGGGCTGTTGTTACGGGCGCTATCGTACGATTTTATTGCACGGTGCTTTGGCCGCTCGTATACGAGCTAGCATAGATAGCAGCTGCTTCGTCACTTGCAAGTTTCCGCACGCTCCGGAGGCCAAACTCAACGACACACCTACTTTCCACCGTCAAGTATTTCATTACGTAATAAATCGACGATTTCCGCTCACCGAGATGAAACGTGGCCCCGAAGCATCGCCACCTCTCTAAACTTTTGCAAAGAATTGCTTCCGAAACGTCTCCTCGTAAAACCGGTGCACCGTGCCAATGGGGAAAAATGTAAACCGTGGAGTACGTTTAATCAACCTTTCACCTCGACTCTGTTTACGGATGCACCCTTAACCGTGACAGCTCCGAAGCAAGACGGGACGAGGTACTTGGTGGCAGCGATTCAACGCGAGGAATAAAGGGAGGGTGGCGCGGCGTCATTTCCAGAAGCGTTAGAATTAAGCCGCGCGAGGAACGCTTGGTCCTATAGAAGAAGATCTTAGAACGGCGAACCAACTGAAATTGCGGATTATGCGGAGTTTTCGACGCTCCCGACGCTCCCGACGCCGCAGCCTCCATTGCGTTGTCTGTGTCTTTTTTCTCAACCCAACTTTCTGCGTCTCGCCGCGATACTGTGCGTTTAACATTAAAATTCATGGAATAATAATGCGACGCTCGATCGTAAATACCGGTCGTATCCTTCTTATTCGGTTGGCTCGCGATACGGAAGAAAGTCCCTTCGTCTTGGCTGCTTGCAGATTCAAAGGACGTCGATCCAGGTGTCATTGGTCTGAATTCGAATCGACGCGTTCGTTCGCCAAATCGATTTAGCCGGTTCTCTTTGTCATTAACGCGCCGCTGCTTTTCAAATCTCAAGGCGAGACGTCGTCGAAACCAAATCATCGCGAGAAAATATGATTCGAGAGGGAAAGAGGTACAGAGGAAAAGATGAAAAAAGGAAGAGATAGCGAAAGAGTGGAGAGGGAAACGATTATTCTGTGGGTCTTGATTTAAGCGACCAGGGGATGACGCGAAGAGAATGTAATGACAATTTGAATTTAAATCCTGAATTAAGAAGATGATGAAGCGTCGCTCGGGCTGCAGAATATTTACTGAAATTCTAATGCGAAATTTGCGACGCTGGACCGCGCTGCTGCCCGGGTTGCCGGCTGCTGGCTACCGGCTTCCGTACCGGCAAGAAAAATATTTAAATTGCGAGAAAGCGGGGCGGAGTTTGTTCCGCGCATTAAAGTTACTTCAAAATATCAAGCCCAACGAGCCGGAGAAACGCGTACGACATTAACGCATTACTCGTCAACCCTCTTTCTCCGAAAGTACAGAGAATAACCGGCACAAGGATTCATTCGCTCTGTACTCGAGCGTCCTTGCTAAAAAGAAAGCACTGCCACGAGGAAATTACCTGCTAACGCTGATTCTCGTATTTCACGGAAACGCGCGAGACATAGCGTATCCTTAATTGTGAGTTATACCGCGTCCTTAAACATCCTCGATTCCAGCCGATGCGATAGGGTCTCGGTCGGATTATCTCCCCTCGATCGCTAGCCCTGCTCGTCGAATTATCTCTAACAAAGCCATACTCGACTATCTGTCTCCCTCTCCATCGTCTCTCCAAGACACCCGCCAACCTAAACGTTCCTATGCTCGCCAAACGAAACGATGCGAGACGAGAAAATATTTTTCACACGACCAGTCGAAGAAATTGCGGAAGTTTCGAAACTCGCCGGAATACATTCGCGCAGAATTACATATTCGCGTGAGCGAGAAGGATACAGAGATAGCCGGTCGATGAATTCGGTACACAATCTGCGACTGGCAGGACGCGTTCGTGTCGAGAATGCGAAAATGCGAAAATGCGAAAATGCGGCCCCGCAGAGGACGACGTCGGGGACAGGTGGAAAGAACGCGAATCGGAAGACGAACGGGGATGGCTTGGACCGAGAGAGGGTTATATTGGGTGTATTGGATTGAGTATTCCATATTTTCCACGCTCGGCCAACCGGAAGATGGAGCTCGTCCGACCGGAAGATTCGACAAAGGCGACTTATTGGCCGACGTTACTTCGCCTTCAGATGTTTCGCTTCCATACCAACTCACCCCATTCCTTCCCTCGAGGATTATTACTATTTACCTTTGAATACTTCGTTTCGCGACCATCGACACTTACGGAGTACGCTTCGCGACTAATCGGATTTGGTTGCCTTGACGTCTATTATCGATGATCTATTCTGGCACGAATGTACGTCCGAATATCTGCGAGAAACAACGATTAATTATTGATGCCTTCGCAAATATCCCATCGCTCGAATCTTTCATGAACTGTCTCGAGCGCATAACGAATTACGACTGAATGTTTCATCGTGAGAATTTATGGTGCGAACGAGGAATACTTATGCTAGAGCGATAAAGGCGTGAAACGAGAGTGTCCGAACCGAGTACTTAGGATTATCGTGTGAACGAGGAGAGAGAGAGAGAGCGCGCCAAACAACTGAATACTTTTTTATGATGTTGTTAAAATACAATGGTTAGCTCTGAATAATTTTTATATCTATCCGTTTGTAACCTAACAATCCTATAATATCGTCTTGGCGTTCGTCGAATCGTCCGTAGAATTTTCACAAGTCGAAATGGGACGGTATTGTATCGGCGGTACGACGAACGATAGGTCGAGCGGTGACCGGACTTCGTTCCGATTGATTGAAATCGAGTTAGCCAATAAGCAAGGAACAGATAGCAGCAAATTATAGCTGCTCCGGACAGTGAGCTACGATGTTGCGGTCAACGTTTGAGGTTAATTGTTCGCTTTCGAGCCGAGCCACCGTACAAATTGCGTTTGTAATGTTTCGACGGTCGAGTATCGCAATACCACAGGAATGGAATCATTCGATACGTCAATCGTGAGAACAGGGCACGCGTTATGAGCGACATTCCTCGTTCCATCAACCTGTGCGCCGAATAATCTATTCGCGAAAGCTTTTAAATCGAAACAAACGTAGGAAAGGGCGAAACACAGAGGTGGTGTAATTCAGGCGTGTACGAAATCCATGATCATTGCCACTTCCGTCCCTGGGGGACAAACGCGTTGTACGCGGAGCAGTTTACTCGCGACTCGTCGATGCCGGATTTCATTAGCAAGTTTGATTTAATTACGAGACCCGGAGTTAACGCGGTCGGTTGGACCTTTAATCGTATCTCCCATTTATAAATCATTAATTTTCGGGATACAACAAACATCAGCGCCAAAGCGTGTCCGTTCTTTAGTTGTCTTTTATACTTTCTCCCTCGTTCTCCAACGAACCGCAGCTTAATCGTCATCGATAATTTTGCGCCTTTCCGTTATTAACAACCCTCACCGATAACACGCCGGGAAGATAACGGTCGCATACCCGCACCAACGCGTTTTACTTTTTCACCGCGTTCTATCGACGTAGCGGCCATTTAACTTTGGCCGGGCACTTGATCGGCCGATTTTCATCCCGGCAAAATACGTCTGGCTAACAAAGGATAAAAAATGAAAGCGGTTCGGAGCTTGCTCGATCGGTTCGCGGGAAGCGAATTGTTCACCGGCCGGCGGTCACTCGATTAATTCTTTTCCGCCGCTTTCGAGAACGATCCTCTTTTATCTTACCAGGATGAGTCGCGTGCAAAACCGTTCAAGCTCCTTCCATTCTCCGCTCTCTTCGCGATTATCTAATATTCTTTGGACACGATCGATGTTCGCCTGTGTTCACCGTACCGTCCCACAATTTAGTTTTCCCGGAGCCGCAAGCGCGTTCGATAAGAATTTGCGAGGCTGCAAACGAATGAAATCACAAGACGGCCAAGAGGGTGGAATCGCGAACAATTTCCTGAGGGGGAAGGTGCAGCGTTAATAACGAAACGCGATACGAATATAGGCGTTTGGAGGAGTGGCCAGTCGTAATCAGCTCTATCGTCTCTATCGTTCTGTTTGCGTGGAAAAACCGGAGACCATCGAGAAGCAGGAGGTGGGCGGAGGGTAGAGGTCCGACAGAGGGGCAATATATTTCAATCTCGGCGTTAAGTACTCCATTCTGACCCATCCCCGGCTCGACAACCACGAATCCGTTCAAATTGTGGAGGCTCACGTCATGTCTGAGCAAATCTTCCCGCAGCCAGTTTCTCCCCCTCGCCGCGGCAGCTTCGGTCTATCATCGATTTTCATCGAATCCATGTCGACAGAGACATTCGAGCCTATCCGCGTCTCCTTTCAGCCGTGCAATTGGCTCGGCGCCTGAACGATAGATTAAAATTGCCCCCACCTTCCCGTTTGTGATTCCTTCCTTTTTCGCCAAGAGGTAGGACGCGGATGGGGCCGGATTGCGCCTTGTAAACGACCCTCTTGAATTATCCTCGGTAGTTTCCTCGAATCGAAGACGTCGAAGTTTCACTTGAAAAGATTGTTTGCTTGGACGCGACAACGGGTTGGTTTCTTTTTTCTTTTCCTTTTTCTTTTTCATTTTCTTTTTCTTGCGAATATCGATTCGGGTGACAAGAAAGCAGCAAAAAATTATCTTTGTATAATAACGGAAAAGTAACCGAAACTTTTTCCAATAGTTTAGGATAAAAGATTTGTAACAGGTTTGTTCTTTCTCGGAGAAACGAAACAGCTATCCAACTAATTGTAAGTAGAGAACGAAATCGGATTAACAGAGCACATATCTCGAAGTCTGCTAATTATTTTTCCGAGTCTTAATCATAACAAAGTTGCTACATCTCTATTCCCTTGCCATTATTCCCCCGGTTACAAGAAGCGTTTTCATAGATTCATTGCTCCCTGGTTCTCTATCAATTTGCGGCATGGAGAAGGGTTCGCGCGTTATCCAAGTCCGTCGGAATGATTGAAACCCGCTGAGATCCGAATTAAGGTCTCAGAGGGAGAGAGAGAGAGAGAGAGAGATAGAGATAGAGATAGAGATAGAGATAGAGACAGAGACAGAGACCGGGAACGCAGAAACAGAAACGGAGACGGTAGGCCTCTGCCAAGTATCACTTGACCGAGCCATAAATCTCTCGATACCGGCCCTCAAAGACCAAGAAATTAAAGGCGGATAAGGTGGATGACGCTACCTCGTTTCCACTCCGTGCCTCTCAAGCACGAATAACAAATAAACAGTGGCGCCTTGGTTCCAGCCTGTTACTGGATTCGCGGAATTCCCTGAAGATGATTTAAGGACCCTCGCCTATAGCTCCTGGTCTACAGCGTGCTCTATCTTGCCACGGTCTACCGTTTATACTTTCTCGATGCGGGACAACTTTATCGACGTTAAAATATATATCCGATTAATCGGTGCTATCAAAATACCATTATTTTCATGCGAAAGTAGGTGAAACGAGAGTCCCGTCTGAGAGAGCAATCTCGCGGGATTAGACAGCTCCGCCACGAAACCCAGCAGTAACTTCAAATTTTCCCCGTGATCGCTCGCAAAGCCACGAAGCGTGGCGATCGGTTTCACGAGCGGGGATGAACGATGTTCCTGTTAAAACGTCTTAAAAGCTCGGATTAGGTGCACGCAACGGTTCAACGTACCCTGGGGGAAGAGTCACGCGCGGAACAAGGTGATTCGGTGGTTCAACGAGCGAGTCCTAGTTAGGGTTCGCCTTCGGCTTGATTTTTCCGATGCCACCGATCCACGTCGGTTGTCTTGTATGTTCTTCCAGTAATTCCATTAAGCTTATTAAGCCGTGGCAAACAGGGGGTGGTAGATGAGGACAGGGTGGCGAACGGTTCAAGGGGGCAGGCTTAAAAACTCGAATTAGGATCATGCGAGCGTGCAATTTCGTCGGATAGCAACACGCGATGGTTCGTCAGTTTCGGATTGAATCTAATTAATCGGGTTACCGGTTGGCCATCCGACAAACCTGGACTTCGTTATACGGCCGGCTGTAGCTCCGATATCAGACGTAATCCGCTGGTGGCCTGGTGTGTGCCAGAGAGAAAATGAGGGGGTGAGAGATCCGGTTGCAACTTTTTGACGTGTTTATTTCGCTTCAACTTTCCGGCGGCAGTTCTGGCACGATCCATGCTTTTCCGCTGGCTCTCGGAAGAGCCAGACGCGACGTTATCGCGGCAATTATTGCGAAAAAAAGCCCGACGTTGTAAATAATTTGTTCCCGCGACGGGCGTCGCCCTTGGCCTACCGCGTATTTCATCACGCGTTGAATTTTTAGTTGCACCGCTTTCCTCCACGCTTTGGGCCATTTTGTTTCGCGGCGGGTCTCCTGCCGTGATAAATCATCCCCTGGTGCAATTCTTCGTCGGCGATTAATCGATGCGTGCACCGCGGATATCGAATTCAGGAATTCAGGCGTTCGGGCCAGATCTTCTTCTATCGCGAAGAAGCACGTAACCACTGTTCCTATCTTTTGTCGCGATTTATATATATCGCTTCTTCGCGATACACTGTCCGCATAATTAATTAAATCGTTAATCGTCGTTTGGGACAAGTTGTTTTTCCGACGCGTTTTCGTTTTCGCTCAACGAGCGTCGTTTCCATCCATGGTTCGTTCAATCGTCACTCGCGAATCGTATATCACGAAATAATTTAGTCCGCGCGACAGATCGGGAGAGAAGAAACGTTGCAATTACCGTGGCGCTGATTGTCCGAAGCGACTGAAACACACGTGACGAACGAAAACGGGCAGATAGATGATAAAGAAAGACGGGTGTACGTACGCGTAACAAGTGCTTTCCTGTTCTTCCTTCCTCCAACTATTTAGAATCGTTTAGTAACCGTTGGTGGAACGATCTTCCACCGGTAATGCGGTTTCCTCCGACTCATTTGCATGTTGCATCGGCTTTAGCGGTCCACGGAAATAACTGCACTTGCCTCGATTCGAGACGCGAGCGCTGCGAGCTAGTTACCGGCGAATTGCTAGTAGCTTTGCGAAGATAAAGGTATAAATGGGGTTGTAAAGGTACAGGGTATGGGAGAAAAGCGTGCATAATTTCGTTGGATCCTCGATGAAAGTTATTGCTGTGCGACCGGACTAAAAATTGGCTGGGTTCGCGATGAAATCACGAGACGGTCGATCGATCGGATCCTCGTTTGCCAGACGCGGAAGAGCGGTCAAGAGGAGGAATCAGGGGTGTAGGGAGAACGAAGCCGCGGTGCGGTTCGAAAATTCACCGCGAACCACGACCGTAAATTGAAACGTAACGGTGCCTGATGGCCGATTATTTAAATATGTATAAATCGAGCCAGGTTGTTGTCAAGGCTCGCGGTGCGCGTTCCACGCGAGCCGAAAAATTTTCCACATACGAATCGGCCAATTCACCACCGTTTTCCCTCCTCCTTTAACCGTACCTCGTTCGAATACTCGCGGAAATTTCGCGAGAACCGCTCGCGACAAAATTCACGAGAAACGGTTGCAAACGATTCCCAAAGTGGGTCATAATTAATCCAAAGAGAGTAGTTCCAAGCATTGGGCAGAGTCCGCCAGGAACGATGTCCAAGGAAGAGGATGAGAATTGGTCGGAACGAGTGTCGAGGGAGTTGTAACGACTTTTTGGTGGCTCGAATACGCCTGGTCGGCTGTCCGAAAGCCATTAAAAGCCGGGGATGGCCAACTTTTCGAATAATGGGCCTACGTGTCGACGGTGTACGCGTGCTCCCGGTAATTTCGCGCGTTTATTCGGCTTTATTACGATCGCGGCAATTATTGAAAAGTTTCCGCAGACCTCTAAAAGCCGCCAGCTCTCTTCTCGCTTACGTTCCCGTATCCGCGTCGTTATAAAACCGGAATTTAGCGTCACTGTCTTGGAGTCGAAGGGCGAGAATCGCGTGGCGCCGCATGCCCCACCCTATACGCTTCGAGAACGTTTCGCAATTAACAAGGATAGCCGTTCCTTCGATACGATTAAACGCTTGCTCGGTAATCCCTCGTAATTCAGGGGTAACGAGACGTGGACGCGATTCCCCTTCGCTTTTTGCACCTCGTCCTTCGTCAGGGTTGAAATTCAATCACGAGCCAAGTCGAAAACCTCCCCTAAAGGGATCCCTGTACAATGGTTCACTGTTACGTGGCTCGAAACTAGCGGGGGATTGTTTCTACGCCACCAACCGAGGGCGTCTACTGTGTATTTAATGCGGTAATACACTACCCTCCAGCTATACACAGGCTAAGTTTCCATTTTGTGGTATGTTTTTAGAGAAAACTCGAGCAATAGGCAGAGGAGCGCGAGAACCACGGACTGGAGGGGGTCACGAATCGATTCCACTGTATTCTTTTCATTTCGTTACTGCGCTATCTTGCGTTCGTTCCGATCGAGGACTTTTGTCGATTTCGATAACCAAAGCCGATACACTATCATCGTATACGAATATTGAAATTAATCAAATGGATAAATATTTGCTCTCTTCTAACCGCGAGTCGGTTCTGATTTCACGTTTGTAGCTCTTCCACGCGTGGTGCGTAGGCTTTTGTCTAAATTAAGCGTCCCAAGGAAACCTTAGGAAAGATCGATCGTTCGACGACGAGAAATCATCGCGGAGACCGCGTTTCGTCTTGTCGCTGTTCTCATTTTTCCGGTCACGTAGCCAGTTTTGTTCTTTCGAGTCGCGAATCGATGTCTTTCCTTGTGTCGACGTTGACGCAAAGCACGTTTAAAGTCGTGGATGGTCGTGGTTTGGATTTCCGTTCCGCCGCTGCCGTAACTTTGTTAACGAACATAATAGGATCAAATAATCCTTGACGCTCAGGCGACCGTTTAAAAATAAATACGCGAAGCGTACAATGCGGGGTGCGCGGCGAGAGTCGAAAACGTTAAAAGAGCAATGCGCTCCGCATTCGGACCACGCTGAAAAAGAATTAATAATAAAAAAAAGTACAAAAAAAAAAAAAAAAAGAAGACGAAAAATAGAGAAACAGAAATTCCACCATTTTATTCGGTCCCGGTTCGCCCTGCATTGTGTTGCGGAAAAATAATTACGCGAAAATAATTGTGATATTTAAATACGAGCGCTGGCAAATATGTACGAGGACAATGACGGAAATCTGCATTCAGCTTTATCGAAAAACGCGGTTCCCTTTATTGTAGGGTTTCTGGAAAGGTTTTCCTGGCATCGCTGGCAATATTTAGCTCCATTAAATCAGAGCTTTCATAAATACATACGCACATATATGCTGTATATATGTATATACGACCGAGATAAAGTATCGAGTTCGGTTAAATCTTCGCAAAACAGACAAAGTTTAAGTATCCACGAAGACCGCGAACAGATACCAAACAGCCTCGAAATAGGATTCGAGCGAGATAGCGGGACTAATTCGTAACCGTTTAGTTCGAATCGAGTCGATTCGTCAAGATTTCTGAGCAGAGGAACAATATCGGACCGAGCTGATTTTCGCGACAACTACGCCACGACTGGATTATGGAAGCATTCTGGCGTTGCCGGCGATGAAGCGAGATTTATTGTGATTGTTACACGCCGCTGTCAAAAGCTATTTTCGCTCGGGCTGCTCGCCGCGCGCCATAAGTCACGCTGCGTTCCGCTCCGCTCTCTTTCCCGCTCTTGCCGTGGAAATATCGGCCCGTAGAAATATCCCCGTGTAAACTCTAAATCTTCTCGCGTAAACGTTTCTTCTCTCGGACAAATTTCGCTTCGATTCTCGCCGAGAAACGACCCGATTTGCTCGCTGAAAAAGAAAAAAAACGAGGACGATAGTCGTTGTACGAAAGTTAGCCCTTGACAATCGGTGTCTCGCGTAAACTCGAATTTGTGATCGAGAAACTCAGGTGAATGAATCGATTCGAGAAGAAAACGACGTTCAAAGGTTTCGAGGTTTCGAGAACGAAAGCAGACGGACAGAGAAAAGAGATCGATGCTGGTCGAAAATCTCGCATCTGGCAATCGTGATACGTGGACCGTTAAGCGGCAGAAAAACCGCGCTGGCAATCCCGCCGCTACCACACAGAGATTTTCCCTGGTTGCACAGCTAAAGATTGACCAATTTCCGACTCATCCTGTCGGCCCAGGAAATTTCTGTCGGTTCTTCTCCACGATCGAACGCAGGGGATCGAACGCGTTTCTTTTTAGTCAACCGTTCGTGCGCTCCCCGGGTACAAAAAGCGACCGGTTTCGCGAATTCGATTACCGCAAAATGTCGATAAAAGTTTCTGGAAAGATGTTTCAAAATTGGGAAAGTACGAACTTGTGGTTGGTAATGCGGAGAACAGCGAAGCTCGTCCAGCTAAACCCTAAACGTTTCGCCTCGCTGTACGAGCATCCCGATCGTTCCCGCGTGTCTTCGACTCGGCTAAAAATACTCTGACGCGTTTAATCGAAACGGGAAAATTCGAGGGTTCGCCGGCATGCCGGGTCAAAGGTTTCCAACGATTTGCGAGGCTATGAAAACTCTCTGATAAATACAAAAGGCTTTATTCACGGACGAAATTCATCGATTCCAAACAAAAAGCGAAACAGAGGAAAGAAAAATCCGAATATCGAAACAACGGTTCGTGTTTGAAAATTATGCGTGTTTTAGGGGAATTAATGTCCTGCGATTTTTACGATATTCCACAGTTACGCATCGCCGGTTGCACACGGTCTCGTACCACAACGTACGCTCGCGTATTTCCCAATCTGACCCAAATCTGAAAGCGCGAGAGAAGAGACCGCTCGTCTTGTCCCAGATGTTGGTCTCATCTACCAAATGAAGCAAAACGGTGGGTGCCAGTCAGAGAAACTATTGGGACAGTTCTTCGCGATGGGTTACAAATGATCTCGTTGAAGGGAAGCACGAATAGAGTGTCCTTGTGTCTATCCGTACACGCGACATAGTAACGAATACGCGGTTCGTACACGGAAGATCGATAACGAGTCCCAGAATGCAGGTGGCATTCTCTCTCCGTCTCCCACCGATGGGACATTATTCAAATACAATTTGAAGCAGTCCTTTTATCCCGTGCAGAGACTCGAGCTTTCAAACTTTGCCCACGAATCTAATGCACCTTCTCCTCGTGAATTTTAATTAACGTTTCGTCGGAGTTCCACGAGATATCGTTTGCTCCAACTTACAACAAGATTTCGCCGCTTACTTCTTCGCTCCTAGCCTACCAAGTTCCCGCAGTGACGCCGCCGCGCCGCAGCTACGATGTCTGACGATCAACGTCTGTATCCACTTAGGGCTTGCACCATTGGAAAATGCTCGTGTCACGGACCGCCGCTCGACCAAATAATCCAGAGAACTACCGCGAGTTTCGTGCAAATGCACCGCGCTGAATAGACGAACGAAAATAGGAACGATTTACGATTCGATTAGGACGATACATTTACAGACGTTGAGCATTAATTGTTAGACCGATCTTTGCGTACGTTTTGTTCACGATCGATCATATTTTTGGCCGGTCCATCGTTTCAAACGAAATAAGTTAAGCCAATCGAGATAAGTACCGCACCGCAACCCCTGCCTGTCCCGACGACCACTGTGTCGAGGGTAAAAAGTTCCAGTCAGTCATAAATCAATCCCGGCGCGATTTAGTTTCTTGGAACAGCGCCAACCGAACGACGAACAGAATCCCGGAGCCAACGATTTCTTCGTCCTTCTTTCGTACGAGGCCGACGGTTCCGAATCCCTCTTACTCGTCATTTCGTCGCGGCACGTATAGGCTGGAACGAATCCCGATGGAACGTATTATCGGGAATAATCGGGCAACGTCGGCCTTCTCCCTAAGTAAGCTGGATTCCCTGGGACGAGCCGGGACGAGCCGTGTCGCGCTACTTACGCGGAACTTCGTATCGCTGGGTAAAGATGTAAATCGGTCTCGCGCTAATATGAATTTCAGATCGACGTTAATAAGAAAGGCGGACCCCGGCTTCCAGCTCGCGGAGACGGATATTTCTATGAAGTATTAAGCCGTGCTTCGCCGACTACCTTCTAGGCTTTGGAAAATTATTACGCAAACTTTGCTGCACGGCTAACCAAAGTTCCACCGATCCTTTCTTTCCTTGCAAATATTATCGTCCTTGATATTTGACCAGTTTTTAGCAGTGACGCGACTATTTGTTTTTAACGATAAAATTAGTTCCGATAGTCGGTCTACGGTTAACAGCTAAAGTTGGGAAACGGAATGAGAGATACCGCGTGGTAAATGTAATATCTAGGTCGCGAATCGAGAATAACCTCGTAAAATTAATGTTGTTTAAAATGTATATTGCAGTTAATAAATCGCATTCGCATTCTACTCGAAACATGATATTCGAATATATTAAACTTGAGGCGTGTCGCATCAAATACCTAGGATATTTATATAATATCGGGTATAAATTCCAACGAACCACGTTCGTGAAAATCTCTGAAAATATTATCAAAGATAAGAAGGGTGTATATTTTCCGCGACCAAATCCTCCAATTTCCGGTCTGTCTGCGGAACGCATCCTCATATCTCGCCACAATATCAGCCCGACGTTTTTCCCGTGACGGCCAATAAAGACGATCATAGATGAACGCGTCGGGAAAATCGAAAAAGGGGCGACTTAGTTGCCCTTGGAGGGTGGCCGTCGACTGGTAGCGATCCAGTGGAAGCGTCAAAGGTGTCCACCCTTTCGATAAACTCTGTCACCAAGATGGACGATACGGAAAGCAACGGAAACTCGCAGCAAGGATAAAGAACGTAGTGCGATCTCGGTAAATATCGCGGAAGAAAAAATAAGATCTCGAGATTTATAGTTGAAAATTCAACACGATCGTAATCTAAGCGAAACGCTCCTTTGACACGGATCGCTGCTTATAAATAGAATCCCCCAGCGGCACCGGACAAAACGATTACCGATGATGTCGCGTTCCAGAAATCTCTCGTTCGTGGAAAAATCGTGTGCCACGATAATAGGAATGACGATCGACCCACTTACTTCGATAGTCTTATTCCAGGCTGAGGCGCTTAATATCGACGATAAATAAGCATTACGTTGTCACAGTTTGCGCATATTTACGAGAGACCGTGATTCGTGGCACACGTTGCGATCAGAGAACGCGTTGCGCGTAGGGTTAGGGACACGATTCGACCCTTTCCTCGAGACTCTTTCGCTTCGAAATCGCGTCACTTTTCCGTCAGGTGTGCACCTACATTAAGGATATCTTAATTAAGGGAAACCGTTGAAAACTAAATAATCCTACGCTACAATCGGGAGCGCCGATT
This sequence comes from Ctenoplectra terminalis, assembly GCA_019453375.1. Classification (NCBI taxonomy): domain Eukaryota; kingdom Metazoa; phylum Arthropoda; class Insecta; order Hymenoptera; family Apidae; genus Ctenoplectra; species Ctenoplectra terminalis. Next base: position 297,339 of record SMSQ01019073.1, on the reverse strand, counting down.
AAAGGTGAATTTAGCACCTGCCCCTTTCGCGAACAATCGGTCGGCTCGTTTCAAGAGCCGCGTTACCAGACGACGGTGACGAAAAAGTTCATGTTTACGAGCCACGCGAGGAGATAGCGACCGGTACACGGGACAATTTTAAACGCGTCGAAAACCAGGAGCACTCGATTGCGTAGGTACGAAATACCATAGGCAAATCAAACGTACGCGATAATTCAGTCGGTATTGCGACGTTGGCACGCAAAGCGATAAGCAATTAACAGCGTGGCTCAAAGTATCCGGGCATGGCGTTAATCGTACCAAAAGGCGAATAATATCGCTAGAAACCGTCCAAATAAATAATACGAGGTACGTTTCCATATTTTACACGGCTCACGTGTTGGCGTCGTCGCTTAACGCGAACGCGACTGGATCGCAATTAGGAATCCGCTTCGTGCCGCGTAACAATTTCATTTGTCTCTCGTCCTCGCGCAACAGACTGTCGCGTAGCAAAGGCGACTTTCGCGGAATTACTTTCCACTAATTTCACGCTAATTTGNGCGTAACAATTTCATTTGTCTCTCGTCCTCGCGCAACAGACTGTCGCGCAGCAAAGGCGACTTTCGCGGAATTACTTTCCACTAATTTCACGCTAATTTTCGATACTAACGTTGTTCGCGATCCCATAAATCGTGACTACAATTTTAAACTATATTTAAAGGTGACGAGTTTTCTCGATCGAACAATGACGGATGATTTCATCGTTGTTTTTAAGTTTTTGAAACTCGATTATAAGTCGTTAAATCGAGAAACGTCGAGGAAGGATAGTCGTTTTCGAGTTATATTGCTCTGGTGGAAAGCTATGCGCCTTTAAAAGGCAACCCAGTTATCGGGCGTGCAANTTTAAGTTTTTGAAACTCGATTATAAGTCGTTAAATCGAGAAACGTCGGGGAAGGATAGTCGTTTTCGAGTTATATTGCTCTGGTGGAAAGCTATGCGCCTTTAAAAGGCAACCCAGTTATCGGGCGTGCAGCGGCACTTTTATCACCCGGTCGATGTATCTCTGGTATTTCTCTTTTTTTTTTTTTCTTCCTTCGCATCCCTATTAGACGATTTTCTTTCGTGCCTTCCTTTCGCGTTGTACCGGGAATCGATCGTGACGCGTGATATATGATTCAACGGAAGGTGGAAATCGATGCAAATAATCGATCGTCGGAGAACGATTGGTAAGAATGACAAGGATCGAGGACTGGTACGAGATACGGATGAATTATGGGGCTCTTCGAGGGAAACACAGAAGCAATTGCGCTGCACGCAACACGATGACCGAGCGTTATAGAAATAAGTTGTGCAGAACGATCGACGACACTTGCCGGATGTAACGCTGGAGGCACGCTGAACGACCCTGAGATCATCGTGACTGAGCAACGAGGTTGGAATCGATGAACGCACCCACGCGAGTGGCACCCACGATCGACGTGGATGCGTTCGCCAACTCCCAGCAGCGATCTACTTTTGTCGCACTACTTTCGTTGAAAATCTGCGACACTCGTTCATTCAGCTGTTCCAAATCTTGCAAGTCTTCCAAACCGAACGAAACGTTTCTCCGGCTGAGTAACGTGTTCCAATGGAACGGTTTATCAAAGGGCTTATCGCGATGCCCGGTAAAAGAGCATAAAGACGAGCGTGAAATCACGAGAGCGACTTTGTAACTACCGGCAGGTGTTTCATAGATTTAAATCCGCTTACTGGCGGTACATTATAAACCCATTCCACGATAACATTGCCCGCACGCGACGCGTTAGAAATCTCTTTGCGCCCCTCGAATCTACAGGCTTTATGAGTTTATTGCTTATCGTAAACTTATCGTAAACTCGGCGAGATATTGGTCGATGCGCCGGTATCCGATTCGCGGAACCCACGCGACGCGAAAAACAGATTCTTTCGCGGAAAAAATTCTATTTTCGTAAAGTGGTACCGACTCGTAAATTATCCAGAGTCGATTACCTAAATCCTTAGAAAATATCTCCTACTCTTATACACAAGCTTTGGGCAAAGCTTACGTTCGAAGAACGCTCGTTTCGTCGAACGAAGAACACCCTCCGATGACGGTCCCTACGACATTCAGAGCGCGACGAAGAAAAGAAAGGGAACGAAGCGAACGGAGAGGCACACGGAAGTCGACCTCGCAAAATCCCAGGACTATCGAACCGTTCGAGCGGAACAGCGAGGAATTTCGACGTCGTGCTGGGGCCTAACGATGCACCGCGTCGCGTCTTATGCTGCGACGGTAGCCCGCGCCGCTACACCGGACGTAATTTAGTAAATACCCGCTCGCCTCTACGAGCCAGTATTACGCACGTACACGAGGCCGAGTTGGCTCCATAAAGCGCGATGGACCCCACCCGATGCGAGAGACTCGATCGAGCGTGTCCTGGCATTATTGCGATCGTCGTGCCACGTCGGACACGATGCCCTCGCTCTCTCCGCTTCTCTCGGTCTATTCCCCGCTCTCTTTCCCCCTGCTGTGTCCCTTTCTCCCCTTGATTCCGGCTTCGACGCGGTCACCGCAGTTCTCACCAATTTTCAGCCGTTTGGTTTATCTTGGACATGGTCGTTTCGAGAGAAACAGTACGTATCGGGATGGAAGTATCCGAAGAGTGCGGCTTGAAAGTTTTCAGATGGGAAATGCGATGGTAACGCATGGCGATGGTAAAGAAAAAAAGAAAAAAAGAAGGAAAGAAAAAAAAAAATCAATGAAAATATCGATCAGGAGGATAGGTCGATTTTTAGCTCGTATTATCGTAGTCAGCACGTCCAATTAAAAACGCTCATTACCGAGCGTGCGAAAAGCCGCTCTAGGGGGCTGGTCGAATCATCGCTGATGGATGCGGGTATTCAAAAAGTTCGTCATATTGCAGGTGCATAATTAAATTATGCAGCTGTCGTGGGGTCATCAAGAGCATTCACTGTTCAACCGAGAGCGAATGAAATGGCAGTGTACGGGTGGACTTCGCGCGTTTTATCGAACCAGCCGCGAATATATTACCGTGGAACGTTTGTTGATTGAAACGCGGAACGATTTGCCCGGTCTCCTATTGAGCGTCGCTCCGCAACATTTTTCGTCTCTCCCCTTGGCCAAATTAACAATCACGTTCGGTCGTCTCCGAAATCGCGAGACTGTGCTTTCGACGAGCCGTGCAACGGGTACGAGGATTTTAACGTTCGTTCTCAACACTGTGACAATCCTTGGATGAACTTTGCCGATTGTCGACGCAGAGGCATCGTTGGAACGATCGACTCGATTTCGGAGTAAAAGTAAGCGAGTAAAAAAGCTGAAGTAAGCCGGCTGAACAGAGACGCGAGAACGAACGAGCGACTCGAGAAGCCGAACGCTTTTTATCTGACCGCGATGGTGGTACTCGGCAAACAACAGCACGGAGAGTAATTTCCAAACCAAAGAGATTTATCCTTTTGCTCGAACCGAAGACTCGAGGTATGAGGCGAAGCGAACCGAGGCAAGAGGCAACAGGAGAAAATAGCGTTGTCGTTTGTTCTCTTTGGGGATTCTCGTTAACCGAGTGTTCAGAGTTCAAGACGCATTGCAAGGACGAAAGGTGTTTCCGACCGCTTCCGCGGCAGAGGGAAGTATCACGGAAAAGCTCATGTACTTAGGCGAGTTAGGCCGGTCTGGCTTGGCCGGATATTCGGGCGTACGGATATCGTGCTTTCGAGCAGCATACTCGGACCTCGAAAGCACGCCGGTGTAACGATGGAAGCCATTATTTATCCATTCCCCGGTCACGGGGATTCCCCTGGGATAGCCGATATACGTGCCTTAATCGTGGCAGTGGCATACTGCCTGCAGCATATATCTATCCGAGTGGTTCGAGGCGGAAGAATCAACCTTTGAGCGAGCAGGAGAACAAAGCAAAAGGCAGCACGCCACGGAAAAGGACAACAAAGGGGGCCAGATACGAGAGCGAGGCTTTCGAACAAACGTTCGAACCGGGCCGGTATCGAGAGGAAAATAGAAACGCTATCGGGAGATTGTTTCCTTTCACGAAGAAGAGGAGCGAGCGTTCACCGGCTTGATCGATTCTCGCGTTTCTAACCTGACAAACGCAACTATTTCGCTCAGCCACTTTCCGATTTTTCGAAGAATAAAAAAAACTTGAAATAGCGCGAAGCTTGAAACAATGAATACGACCCAAGGTGTGTTATCGCATCGATCGATGTTCCTAGTTAATTCCTGATTGTAAGAGCTCGCTGTATCGCGAAGGCTACTGTACCACGAAAGGAAACGAATCGATACTTTAAGTTTGCGAAACGGGAGTCAAGTGCACGCACTCGGAGTGACGAGACAGGAAAAGAATGCACCGGATCGCCAGGCGCCATCGCGCTTGGGAAAAAGCTTTTAATCTTTATCGGTGGTCAAGCGCACGCGTATGCGTGCGTGCGTGTGTGTCACCTCTGAATCAGCCTCACGGCTGATCCATCTAATAGACAATGGTGATTGTTATATAAACAATGGAAATTGATAACGCTGGCGTAATCTAACACCGGATGAAGAAAGCATCGAAGCCACAACACGGCGGAACGCTCGAGGAAATAAAGGAGAAAGAAACTCGACGTGGGTGATGGGAGGCAGCGAAAGGATTCAGCGTCGCGTTTCCTCGCGATATTCATTTGTTAACCGAACACCAGGGACCTCTCGCAATGTTGCAATGAATAACCGTGTCCTTCTATAGCAGACGCTCGGTCGAGTCCCCTCGGGTACCTGTGCGCTACCGGCTCGAATGATCGAGCGATCGAGTCATCCAGTCGTCGACAACGTTCCACGAAATTCCTGTTTTCGCTAATCTGGTATCAGGAGTGGAAGAAAAGCAGCGACACGGATGACGCAGGCTAGACCTTGATACTATTCTCGATACAGAACGGGATCTCTCTATCCGTATGTACAAATTCGGTGTTAGAAGTGGAAAGAAAAGCGAGAGCCACGGTGGCGCCTGGTTCACGCGGATGTCCAGTCCGCCCACTCACCGACGCGGCCCTGAGAAGGAGAACCGCTACACCGAGAAACCGAGAACCGCTTTGGAATGCCGGCGATTGTACGATGAGAGAATTATCTAAGACCGATATCTTATCGGCGATGCCGGGACAGGTTACCGGAAGGTGGAGATCACGCTTGTCGCCGATCTTATCGGACGATTTGCACTTTGCTTCGCGCCCACGCTTTCCTCAGTGTCACGGCCGACGCGGACGAAGAAGGGTTAAGGGATTTCGAACGTAGGAAAGATTTTACTAAAGTCTGAAATACTTTAATGCCGCCCAAGTCTGATCCCGTATCGGGTTGATGCTAAAATTCGCGGAAAGTTTTGGCCACCGGTGTACAAAATCGTGTTGTCTCGTTACACGGTTATCGGTCGATCGCATAAAATTCGTCAAAAAAAATTCGCCGGTTCATTCGTTTATTCTGCCAGGGAAGATGGCTTATCTCTCGCATCGGGACTATTATTCGTCGCATATATTTTTGCCGTTCGCTTATCCGCTGGGTGCAACTAACCGTGAAATAACGTGGAGTCACAAAACGTTACATTAAAACACGACCACACCGGAGCACCAAGCTCGCACGGTCACGCGTGCGTACGCGTTTATTACTCCCGCGTTTGTTTATTTATCATCCCTGGACTATTATTATCGTTGCAATAATTATTGACGAACGGTTCCAGCTCGTTCGATTAACCGATCGTGTGGGAAACTGAAAAAAGGGAAAAGATAAAAGATCAAATGTGAAACGAAGGACGAAAGAAAAAAAGAATCGAAGCGATTCCTCGTTGTACATTCGACGCCCTGGATGATTATTCGCAGCCGGAGATTATTTTAATCGATACGAGCCGCGTGTCTAATGGCCTCGGCGCGATTAGGAGAAACGGATCGCTCTTGTCCAGTCAAGACCAGATTAGTCTCCGCTCGCCCGCATACTTCGCGAGCTTCGAATCAAAGTGTTATATAGCAGTAATTTGCGCGCCACGCGAATCTCGAATCGCGTAATCTATAGTTACCCTGCGCGATGCAATACCAATCCCTATATCTGGCGTGTTTCTTCTGCCCAATCCATATTTCGCGTCAACCAAGAGGGAAATTATGGACGAGAGAATCGTGGAGAGACGCGAGTCGCGGGTCTCCCGATAGATCTAGAAGCAGACGGAAGAACACAGAGTGCTGATGGTTTAAAATTGCCTCCGTGAATGAAATTGGAACGTTCGCAGTGCTTATTAGATCGGTCAATGCTCGTTCTCGCGGCCTGAACTCGTTTGCCGGCTCGAAAGTCCGAACTTGTAATTCAATGAAGAGTCCGTTAAAGAGTGCCGCGCGACCGGGAAACGAGCTGGAACGCTCGGTCGTGTTTTCCCGCTCGCGAACCTAGGAAAATCGCTCGTTTCGTCAGCCATAAGAAGAAAAACGAGAATCGTTCGAGGCGGTTCGTCTGGTCCGCTTCTAATCGAATGAAATCCAGCCAACAGAACGACCAGTCCCATGGATCGTTCTTTAAAGTTGACTCGCGATCTCTGATGTTCCCCAGACCGCCGTATAAAGAGAAATAATGGCGCCTCGCGTTGCCAAGAACCGATGCAATAACCGAAATGAGGTAATCCGTATCGCGGTGTGCACCGGCTTTAAAATCGCCGGATAGAGAACAAAAGTTTTTCGGTGCTTCCTCGAAAGAGAACGAGAAGGAACGTGAACGAAATGTAAACGATCGTCGAGCATCGTCCTGTCGGAGGTTTTATTGCCGAGCGTATTCCTCGGCAGCTCCTGCACGATGGTACGCCATCGTCGCGACCAAATTACCGAAGCTTTATGGGAGAATCTGAACGCGTGGGGATATCTTGAATGCATCCGTCAAACGAGACATCTTTTACTCGAGAAATTGGTTTTGAGCGGTAGTCTATTTCTTGCGACGCGTCGATAAACTTTGCGTTAAAACAAAGTCAAACATCGGTCAGGTGAAACTCTCTCCCTCTCTCTCCCTCTCTTCTCGCAACAACTTTGAGGAAAGCCCGAAGGGCATCGACGCGCCGTTCAAAGAAATCTATACGATTGCCGGTGGACGAGTTTCTATCCCTAAAGACAAACAAAACGAAACAAACGAAGTTGATTCGATTGCAACGTCTTTTGAAAGAAGAAGAAGGAAAAAAAGGGATAGATAGAGAGGGGGCGAGGGTCAAAGGGCGACGAAGGGAGAGAAAAGCAAGATCTACGAGGCCTTGGCGAATACGGGCCCGGCTCAAGTAGAATGACAATTATTTCTGGCCACTGGGTAGATGGCGCTTGGCGGCTCTCCTTTGCCTCGTACTCATATGCATGCCCGTCATGCTTAAGTAAACCGAGTTTATTCTAAGACCCGGGTACAGTGCCCTAGAATACTCGTTTCGATGGTCAGGTTAGCCAGTAGTGAGCAGTATCACCGGAATCTCAATTCCGACAAAGTAAAACGGATCGTTTAATTATGCGAATCATCGTTATCGTTGATACGTTTTGGTAAAGCGGCAAGTTCTTGAGAGAAAACAAAAGAAAATCTCCGTATCTGTATACCTAGAGAGACTATTCTAACGGGTAACCTTTTTAAAAACAACACCTTACAAAGCCGTATCTAAATTACGCTACTTTACAATGTTCCAAAGTCGTTTCGATTTATCTTATCTCGCCACATTCGCGTACACCGAAAGGAGAGTTCGGTCTAGCAATAAATAAACGAATAAACAAACGAACGGTCGACTGGCCGGTGTACGAGTTACCAGAAGCACGAGATACTTTCTAGCATCGGTTAAAAATATGAGTTGAAAAGAGACGTCCCGAACGACTATTGGAATGTCCTTCTCGGGGAACGCGAACACCTAGAGGAGCCGTGAAATTTTCAACTCCCACGCGATCGGCTCGTGGCTGGCGCGATTTATCGGCACGCGATCGAATCGCGCGCGAACCGATAGCATAGAATTTTTTCATTCGGGAGATCGGCCGGGCAAACGCGTTACACATCCGAGTCCGAATGCGTATCGGGTGTAGCGGCCTAGAATACTCCTTTCAACGGTCAGGTTACCCGGTAAACGCGCTGCGAGCTCGATCGAAAGCGACAAGTGCAGTAGCACGGTGTGTCGTTGGAATCTTGAAGAGTGGGAAAACGAATCGGAACGACTTCGCGTCCTCGACTTTATCGCGGCTCGGCAAGTTACGTCGGTAGAGCCTGGATCGAGAGCAGGATGGAATGGAATGACATTCGGTTCTAAGATTAATTGCGTACGAATTGAATAAAAAAAGGGAAAGTAAATGAAAAAGAAATGAAAAAAAGAAAAGTTATATCGATCGTGGATGACGAGAAGTGTGATCCGACAAAGGGCATCGTGAGCAAGAAAGCTATTGTTTCGAACGTCGGCGTGTAAAAAGTTAATTTTCCAAGGCAGTAATTAATATGGTGGCGCGCGCGCGCGCACGCTCTCTCATGAAACTGCATTCCTGACATAACCTTTTATCAGCCGTGGAGACTCGACGGGCCTGGGCCGGGCGGCGCGCTCTCTTTGCGCTCTCTCGCGTTGCCCTGCACCTTTTACTTTGGATATCTCGCATTCTACGTGTATATTATCTTACTCACTTTCGTGTAACCCAATAAGGCGCCTATACCGCGGAGCCCGGCAGCGCCTAGCGCCAGCTAATAATACTGAATGCCGTGGTTTCACGAAAGTCTCTCCCTTTCTCTCGTTGTCTCTTCGTCCTCTTCCCTCTCGCTTCCCTGTCTACGCGTCATGTGCGAACGTGCGCACACCAGTACCTCCTGTCCATATGTCTGCCTACGTATGTACGTGAACATGTATGTATGTATGTAAGTAACGGCGTTTGTTATTTATCGTTTAATGAAATTCCCTTTCGTAAATCGCTCTGTCTACCCCGGTTCTCCCGAGACCGCACTCTTTTCACGGTGCTCCTGATATTGGGTCGCGAACCAAGTTCCACGACCGTGGGAAATTTCGTTCCGGCGAATATGGAATAGCGCGAACGAGGCGGGAACGAGAGAGCGAGAACGTAATTGTCCCAATGATGTTTTCGTTCCTCGAACCGCTCGACGCCGACAGAAATTGCAGTTTCCACCGTAAATCACAAATTCCAACCCAATGACACGGACTTTGCGTTTTCAACTGGCTTTTCGCATGCGAGCCTACCATGGTCCAGCCGATATTAAAATCACGGTTATCTCGTCCAGCTGGCATGCCCTTTATTCCCTCCTCGTTACGATGAAACGCGAACGGTATCGAGATCGCACGCGTCGTTTCAAGGAAACGTGTCATCGTTGTATCATGGATATATCTGTTGTCGCATTTCCACGGTTACCTTATGTAAATATTATGTACGCGCCATGGCACGAGTACATCCAAGTAAAACAATTCGAATAAAGTACAGCATACCGTAAGAGTATATGTATGTACACGAACGAGCACCCTTCCGGACGAATATATGTACATATCGTAATTAACAAGCTAATAACCAATATCGTTATTCGACGTAAACAAGTAATATTTTCGGGCTCCGTATACGTGAAACAATTGCAATCCAATACCATCGATAACAAACCAAAACTCAAATTTCCTGGAAAACAATCAACTCCGTTGCGTGATGCCGGTGAAGAGGGTATCGGAAAATTAAATAAAACCGAATAATTCTGCGTAGGTAACGAGCCACGATAGAAACGCGATTACCGTTCGATGCGTTCCATCCATGCATGCGTGCGTGCGTGCGTGCGTGCGTGCGTGCGTGCGTGCGTAATTACACGTGTACGTGTGCCACGGAAAAACCTGCAAATCGACGTCGCGGTTTAATCAGTGCAACATTATCAACGAATTCTCGATCGAGATTCTCGAGACTCGTTCCTCGGTTTCGATAAAGCGTTTTCGCGACGAAACGAGCTGATAGGGAAGAGGCACGGAGAGATGCAGACGACGCGGCGGCTACGATGGCAGGGATCTTTCATTCCGGGCACACGCAGTCGAAATTTGAATAGCCACGTAAAGCGGATTCACCGTGGGCCCTGAAGTCTTTTTCTCGGTGACTAAGCCACACGCGAAAAGAATACAGAGGAAGAGAGCGCGACACGACCGAATCGAGAAGAAATACCGANCAGAGAACGCGTTGCGCGTAGGGTTAGGGACACGATTCGACGCTTTCCCCGAGACTCTTTCGCTTCGAAATCGCGTCACTTTTCCGTCAGGTGTGCACCTACATTAAGGATATCTTAATTAAGGGAAACCGTTTANTCTCTCTTGCCAGGACAATTTTCTCTTTTTCGACAATTCTTTTTTCTTTCCTTTTTTATATATTTGTTTGTTTGTTTGTTCCCAAAACCCGCATTAATATTCATCAGGATTACAAAAAACAATACCGCCCACTGACACCCATGACCTGTTGAGCAGCGGCCATCAAACGCGGATTATGTCGGATTACAAGTTTATAATTGAATCTCTATGCGAAACAAGCCTTTCCTCCAGTCCACCCACGTTCCGACACGACCTCCACGCCGGTCGAATTCGTGGAACCGACTGTGAAACACAGGCATGGCCGCCTTTAATGACGACTCGTGAATCGACGCGATACCGCATGCACGAGTGATTCACCCGTGAATCTGTTGACCCGTGATGTATCGCGTTATCGGTTCACCAAACGTCGATGGTATTTTCAGAGAAAAAATAATGAATCGGATTCCGTGCGAATGTCAAATAAGACAGCGGTAACTTTCGCGTTCGTCGAACGACACGCGAGAAAGAAGTATGGCTGAACAGCTTTTACCTCTGCGTGAGTTACGAGACAAGGTCGGAGATCGATATTTATGGGTTACCGTGTATGTTTAAACGAACCACACCTGCGTTCCGCCGGTCTATTATGTCGTCGATTACGAATCGAGACAAATTGCCAACTATTTTCCTGTTTAACGGGAGCGTGGCTATCGTACCAACGGAACGTTACGAGGTGTCCTCTTTTTTCACCGCGGCCTAATCGCCGATCGAAAAGGAAAGTTTTTCGAGGAGCGGTTTTTCCAAGCCGATTTCGTGCGACGCGAACGCTTCCGCGTACTAACCACGATCGTAAACGAGCGAACAAGAAATAATAAATTAGTTAACGATTCGCGTCGAATCGATGGGAAGTCGCGAACCGAAGATAACGGTGTCCGAAGTTTTCATCGCGACCGGACAGCTTACTCGCGTCAGAGAGTGTCCGCGTAATTATCGACGACGCCGAGTAAAACTAATTCTACCCAGGAGTTATATTTAGCGACAGGAGTTAAAACGATTCATCGGCGAAGGCTCGAAGCATGAAAGCGCGCACTTCATCAAAGCCCAAGTATTTGCGGAGCTAGGCGCCTTATAGCCATTCAAGGTAAGTAACCGGAGCTCGTATTGAGTATCGTGAGTACCGCCAGGGGCGGTGAGTTAATCAGCTTTTCGCTGGGAGAACGAGCCATGCCGTTTACCAGGAAGGTCTACGAGCATTTCCCTCGCCGGCAAACAACCGATTCCCGATTTTAATTCGCGCCGATGCGACGTCTCGCGTTGTATCGCGACGTATCGTAACCACCAACGACCGAGGAACACGCGTTGCACACGCGTAAACTCGGATTCGCTCTCCGTACACGTACGTACTATCTAGCGTTGCGACACGACAATTACCGAGCAAGACAACCTTAGGCCTAATTGTCAATTGCGCGTCGTAAAATCGAGGACGCGGAAGTTCTCTGTGGAGCGATCGGTCTTGCAAGGTTACTTTCCAGACCTTTGCGAATAGAATACTACGTGCTCGCGACAAGTAGAATCTGTATCGCGAACGACCGTCGAATTACCTTGAACAACATACTGGAAACGCTTTAATCGGCTTTCCGATACATAACGAACGGAATAACGTAGCTCTGCCACGTTTCCCTGGTTCCTATTGCGAACTCGGCCGGACAGATCGGCGTATGTGCCATTCACGTTCCAGTTGCCATTCCCGGTGGACACCCGACTATGTATTCATCGCTCTCAGCGAGCACACTGGCACGCCTCATTACGAGGGAATCAATAGTTTCCTGCTGACAAATCTGCACAACGTTCGTAACGAGATATCGTGGGACGAGGCGAGCTCCAGTTCGCTACAACTTCCCGCGGATCCTGTGATTCCTGTCACGACCGGTTCACCACCGCTCCCGAAAGTCTCGTTGATTTTGTCGCCTCGCGAAATGAAATAACGCGATCGAGAAACGGGTGTGTTTTCGAAACCCATTTGGAACGCACGACGCGAGAACTTTAATCGTCGCCAATTGAGCTCGCGAGGACGACAACGCGCGTTCCAGTAAAGACCGCACCGCTAGGTATTCTTAATATTTATGCGCTCGATCGTTACGCGTCGTTAGAGCAAGGCGATATTTCCAGTGCAAAGATTTCTTTCCATTTTTAATACGTGACTCACGTAATCACACGGCATCGCACCGCACCAGTTATACACGGTGTTCTTCTTCAACAACCGATGTATACACTGGAACCCATAGAACCCATACGCGTTTGCACAGACACCTGCGACCCCGAATCTTTCGATCCACTAGCGATTAGGCAGTTATCAAACCGATTGCGCGAGAATCTGCCAGTGTTTGAGATCTCTCTCTCCCTCTTGGCACCTAGTATTTAGGAAATCCTCCCATTCAGTAAAAACGGTGCCAACAGATTTACTCGCCGATGAATTTCCGTTTAAAATCAGTTTCACGTGTCGGTCATTGGTCATTATGCTAATTCCGACGGAAGGGTACAGGCCTCTGTGAACGATATTGAATCGTGGCGGGACGCGTGGTTGTTTCTGCGCGCTACGAAAAGTACGAAAAGGAGACGCGAATTACGAGAATCGATCGCAAATTAAGAACATGGCTCCTTCAAGGTTGAAGCAGGTGCGAGAAGGTGTTCTCGATCTCGAGCTTGTTTCAAATTTCTGAAAAACTGATTTCTCGAATGTCTGGCTTTGCTACGCGATTTATATTTATCGACGAGTTCACCGATACGAAGGAAAACGGAGATAAGGGTAAGACGGTCGAACGTATCTTCGTATTTTGCCTCGGAGCGTCGTCTCAAGGAGGCTAAAAAACCAAGGCTCGAAACGAAGCCACCTGGAAAAATACGATGAACGAGCGACTGATAATTAAAAATTTTAATTATGCGACGATGATACTCGTTGCGCGGGACCCACGGAACGAACGAGAAGGTAGCAAAAGGACCTCTGTACGGACCGAAAACGGTATCGAAGTTCAACTAGTTGTCCCTCGTATAATCATGATAGCAAGAAAAAAAAGCGACGGTCTAATTTTTATTAGTTTTCTCTGTTTTTTTCTTTTCGTTGTTTATCTTGTCGTTTCTTTTCTCCCAGAAGGACAGAGTTCTTAACCGTGTTCTATACGGAGACCGAGCTTTTCGATACCGCTTAATCATCCCGTTGCTGACGCTTTTAAACAACGTATCCAAGCGACGTTTACGTCACTCACCATTTTAATACGTTTATTAAAAGTTCATTAATTAAATTTCCTCCAGGGGAGCAATAACGCGCGCGCGTGCTGCAAGAGATGTATGGTTCACCTTTTGGTGAAATCCCAAAGTATGACGTTCGGTTCAACTATTTTTACTTTCGTCGACGCGACAATGACCCAGTTTCGAAGAACGAATGGAGAATGAAGTTGAATCATCGGACATCCCATGCGACGGAAAATCGTTAGGGGTTTCAACTTTCCACCTTACACCGACCATCCGAAATGAGCGGGAAACGTAGGTTTTCTTTCCAGGCCGAGGCGTGCCTGGAGGCTGATCCGACGGAGAAAATGAACGGACAAAGGCAAAGGGGTCGCGTGTCGACTGCGAGGCAGAAATCCTCCGGATCTATCCCCGTCTGTCGGTTTTTCCGTCCTTTTTGTACCCGCGAACGAGTCCCGCCTCATTGTGACTTTAATCTTTTATGAGCTCCTTTGAAAGAGTTTCGCGATCGAACGTTAAAAAGGAGAAAAAAAGGAAACGATGCAGGAAGCAGGAGGCGAAAAGGAAAGCAGGATACCTACGTGAAACGTCGGCGAAAGCTTCGTCCGAGCTCTGGCCTCTCTCTAGNCAATGACCCAGTTTCGAAGAACGAATGGAGAATGAAGTTGAATCATCGGACATCCCATGCGACGGAAAATCGTTAGGGGTTTCAACTTTCCACCTTACACCGACCATCCGAAATGAGCGGGAAACGTAGGTTTTCTTTCCAGGCCGAGGCGTGCCTGGAGGCTGATCCGACGGAGAAAATGAACGGACAAAGGCAAAGGGGTCGCGTGTCGACTGCGAGGCAGAAATCCTCCGGATCTATCCCCGTCTGTCGGTTTTTCCGTCCTTTTTGTACCCGCGAACGAGTCCCGCCTCATTGTGACTTTAATCTTTTATGAGCTCCTTTGAAAGAGTTTCGCGATCGAACGTTAAAAAGGAGAAAAAAAGGAAACGATGCAGGAAGCAGGAGGCGAAAAGGAAAGCAGGATACCTACGTGAAACGTCGGCGAAAGCTACGTCCGAGCTCTGGCCTCTCTCTAGCTTGGCGGCCCTTTCACCTTTCGAGAGAGAGAGAGAGAGAGAGAGAGCTTTTAAAGTGGAACTCGCGGAAAGCCACGAGAACACAATGTGGCTTCGTACCGCACGCGCACGCCAATGACATTTTCCGTGCCTCGACCGAAGCACGCTCGTTAATTCCTAACCACGCCTTTGAAACACACTGCTCTTCTCGTCCTCCTGTTTTCATTTAGCCTTTATCACCGACCGAACGCACGATTGGAAAACCCGTCCGTCACATTCGCGATGCATTTCCTCATTTTCACTAAGGAACGTTTCGAAAAGCGCACCACGCACCGTCTCCTCCCTTCTTCGTTCCTCTCGTCTCTAATCATTTTTTCTAATCCACCCTATTGTACCTGGCACAACATCGCCACTATTCACCGAGAATCCTACGAACCACCGTAAACTACCATTCGGTCCTATGGACGTAACACCGATAATAAAATCGTGATCGGCGTGGAAATTGAACTCGTCGTTCGGTACACGCGGAAAAGGTGCGATGATCCAATGGAAATGGGACGCGGAACACAGCCTCGACGATACAGATGTCCGCGTGTAACCATGAGGTTCTTATCGATTCGCAATATCGGTGAGTATCGAGATACAAGTATGGCGACCCGGAAGAAAGATACTACTCCCACGAGACGATTGATCGGAGCCGTTTCACTTCACCGCTACCAAACAAACCGGTCGAAACTTTGACTTCTCTTGGTCGAACGTGGTGCGCGCACGATTCCGCGTGCGACTCCGTCCGCAGCCCTTTTTCTCCTCTGCATCCCAGCCCCGCGAGTTCACGGACTTTTCCTGCCTGTCTCGTTCTCGCCAAGAGTTTTATGTTACGCGCCAGGCTAGCGGAGCTGTTCGCTTATTTATTTACCTAGTAGCAAACAGGATCTATAATCGATCGAGTGACACAGTTTGCCGTGGATGCAATGGAAAGGCGTAGAATACGAAAAAGTAGATACGCCGCGATGATAATCGTCGAATCTATACGCTGGTAGAAAATTGTGTTGAAAACGGCCTATCGTAAACACGGATGTTCCACTCAACAAGTACCGATAGTTTTTGCCTTTTAGGCTCTAATAAAATATTATTCGCATCAAGATATCTGACATTGTTCGCTCGACGATGCGTATATTGTTCCAACAAGATTACAATGTTTCAACGATTGGAAAACGGTTCGGAAAATCGGTATAACGGTATCGAGTTGTCGAGTAGGAAGAAACGAAGAGCCCACCGTTTGGATCAATCTAGTCGTGGACAACGGGATCCATGGGGAGAAACGATCAATGAAATCGAATTATTTTTGACTCTCGGTCGAAAACGGGACGTGTTACGTTTGGAGCGAGCATGGTCGGGATCACCGTCGAGGTCAACGACGGTCTGGCATCGATGTCAATGGTTCGAATGATCGGTGTTGGGAGTCGCGTCAAAAAATAACGAACGGAGACAAGCACGCATTCCCTGGTTGCTCGATAAATCGTCTGTGATTTATGATTATAGACGCCGACAATACACTGTAATTCGCAAATGTATGCTTTATCGATTATCTGCTTGAAACAAAAAATAATCCACCGATGTATACTGTATAATTATTCGTGCTACAAATATTTTGTAACGTTCCAATTGTGTTTCGCTTTCTCTCTCTCTCTTACACTTTTTTGTGAATTTTATTGTTTCATCCTTTTTCCACTCTTTTTTTTTATTTCTTTTTTAATGGGCAATCCCAGAGAAACGGAATTTCGTCCATCGATTTCGAACGAGATTTACGACTCGGTCTCGAACGAGCTCCGAGCGTCGCAGAATCGTTTCGATGCCAATGGATGCCAACAGGTCGAAAGAGCGCGCATTTAACGATTAATCGCATAATTGGCGCAACTTCTACGTCCTTGAGCCTGTTAGAAAAGCACCACGCTCTCGACCCGATGACGACGTGCTCGTAAACTCTCTCGAGCTAAGTCCATCGAGCGTCGTTTTACCTCTGTACCTGATTGAAACCGAGGAGAAACGCGACATCGAACGTTCGAGCAGCGCCGTGTCTGATCGGTGACGCGTCCAAGGACCAATTCTACTGATACACGAACCGCGCGAACTGCGATTCGTAACTACCGCTGTATCGTCTCTGCATCGAAACGGATAATCAAAATTTTACTTCGTCAAACGAAACGAGCGTAGTCGTGGATAATGCAAAGTCAGGAAAGGAAAGAGGAAAACACGAACCGTCGAACGACTGGATCGAAGGAGCGTGTCGTTGGCTCGCGTCTGAACGAGGCGCTAGATCGTTCCCGCGGAGGCAAGTCGGCAAATAGGCGTTGCACTCTAGATCGTTATCAGTGTGGGTAAACGTTTGAGCGTTCACCGTCGGGCTCGAACATAGAAAACTAGGAGTTCGGCTCGTATATCATGACTGCAGATAAAAAGTTTTTCGCTCGTAAGCGTGAGGTTATCTCGCGGATTCCTGGTAAATGTTCCCGAAGCCAGGTCGGCGCAGACAGAGACCGGGCGTCGCTCAATCTGGCCGGCCATTATGTTAAGCCGTCGATGGTAGTCACGCACGGCCACCACGTGCAACAATATTCAAGAACGTTGTGATTCCTATAGTTGCCGCATAGTTTAATAGTTTTCCAGTTGTTCTTTCAGCTTTCGATCGTTCACTGGCAGGTTGATCGGTTCTGGGTGAATTGTAACGGTCACGTAACGGAAACGACTTCCGAGTTTCCAACATTTTCGCATCAAATGGATACATGAATGGCTAGCCGTTGGAGCAAGCGTTAATCACTTAACGCATCGCGGCCAGATACCATCGAATAATGCGCTTTCGTTTCGAAATCGTTCGATATCGTTCGATATCATTCGAAATCGCTTGAAATCGGCGTTGCGAAACCGTTTAATGAAATTACTAGGGGAAAGGAGGGATGGAAAACGTGATAAACGCGATAAACAGGCGGAGGAAACAAAGTGGCCGAGCTACGGGACACCGAGGAGAAAGGAAGGCAGAACGTAAGCAGAATAGGATTGTCGCTGCTTCGAAAATGATATTTCACTGGATCGTGGAAGGAGTAGTTGAGGTAGCAGCGAGCATGTGACTCGCGGGATTGTATATCACTCGACGATACAAATTTACTACTCGTTACTGGAAAATACAGTAAACGCGGGTCAGTGATCTATGGGTGGCTTCCGGGGCCGCTGCATTACAGGGGCTTTGTCGACTTGCCTGTTGCGATCTGCAGTCGTAGTTCATGGTATCGAGCACTCTTAACTCCCGTGATATAGTTCTCGCTATCGTATCAAAGAAACGTCCACAAATTGGCCGACGACGCGTCACGCCTCGCATCGTGTGTTCTCTGGATGAAATTTTTTTTACGACGAATCGCGTGCGACGATACGGTGGAAAAGCGAGCGGGAACGAAACGGAAGAACGGGAGCGCAATTAAAATCGCGCGAAGAACGAACGTGAGAAAGGTATACGAGGGAGTCACGAGTAAATTCGTCGACTGTGGCTTCCCGATAATTAGCCGTGCGACCGTCACCTTAATCGGACCGAAGAACTGGCGCGATCCTGTTTAAAAGTTAATATTTAGTAAACCAGCAGCCAGTGGCCGGTGTTTTATTAACACGTGCCAACCGCGTCCGCAACGCGTGCCAACGTTCCTCGGTCAAGGGGTCAGTCGACCTACAATGCCGCGATTACAAAACAAAGGGGGAGCTTAATTGTACCACCCAGCGGTAGCGCTGGACCCACTACCGGCGCTCTTTTTATATCTACGACAATAACTTGTCTTCGTGGCGAGGCTAAATTTAGAGTTGCCATATCGGGGAACCGAGCGCGCAGTCCCTTTCGTTCGGTTCCTCTTTACCTCGCGAGTTCCAATATTTCATCGTAACCAATAGCGAAAGGGAAGAACCGCACAGTGGCATCGCTTTAAACTTTCTCCGCTTCATTCGACAGAGAGAAACACCGGTAACCTGTTAATTATTTATATTATATTATCAGCAATTAAGGGAACTTGCTGAACTTTCGCTGCGCGTCGCGATGTTCCCTGACCACGGTGAAACTGCCGCTCGTAGATAAGAGGAATTTACCGCGCGTGCTTTTTTTTTCTCCTGTTCAACGGACGAGCCTGGGTATTAAATTAAGGGAAGTCGTTGGAAAAAATCCTGTCGCGGCGATCTCCCGAAAGTCTCTGCACCGCCACGACACATTTAATTGCGTACGTTCGTGCGAACGCAATTACAAGACCGCACGAATGCGCGTTCTCGCATGACACACGAGCTACACGCGAAATTGAAAGGGTAGCGTAACGAGTTTCGCTGCTCCCAATTATGCACCGTGTCTCGGGATTTTTGACAACTCTAGCTAAACGGTTGAAACACGTTTACCGGATAAAAGACTTAACGTCTAAGGCAACAATCGAGAAAAGTAGTTCGTCGACCGTTTCGTGAAATATTCGTGGAAAAATAGACGTTTCGACGACGCCGAATAATCGAGCAAAGGAGGAACGGCCGAAGAAGAGTGCGTAAAGTTGCGTGCTCGTGGACAGAAGCGTGTGCGTGATGGGATGAACTGCGTGTAGGAGCGTCGCTCGGCCGACGCACCGAAATAGAATTTCGAAATAGACCCAATATTTTCGTCGTCTCGCATTTGCGCCACCTCTCCTTGCCTGCCAGCGTCCTCTTAGTCGTCGTCGTGGTCGTCGTCGTCGTCGTCGTCGTTGTAGTCGTCGTAGTCGTCGTGGTCGTCGTCTTCGTCGTTCGGCGACGTCGTTGGTGCCGAGAACGCGCAAGAAAAGAGGAAAAGAGAAGGGAATCGAAGAAGGGTCGGAAGAGAGGCAAGCCTCTTCTCCGATCCGTAAGAGGCTTTGCTCACCATTCATACCTAGCCGAGTGCGCCGATGTTTCGGAAATTTACTCACTCGAATTTTTCAAGAAAACGAATTAGACCGTCTTCCATGTTTTCCAGTTTTCGAGCCTCTTGATCTCGAATAATGAGAACGGTCGGGAGCTAGAAAACTTTTTAATCGCGAGCCACGCAGCTACTACCCGTTTTATAATGTTCCGCTTTTCTCGTTAATCACCGAGAATTTTCTTTAAGTCGTGCAAGAATTTTTCTTTCGATCCGAAGCTCGGAATCGAATGGTGAAGAACTTAACCGTGAACGATTCGCACGTTCGATCTAGAAGCAAATTTTCGGAAAAGCGTTGTTCAGTGAATCTTCCTGTTTCGGAGGACGAGCAAACAGAACGAAAGAGAGAACAGTAGCGAACATTTTCGAGGCGACAACGGTTCGTATCCCGCGAAATAGCCGATCACCTGTCGCCCGATCGGGAGAAAGAAAATTCCTGAAAATCTCGCGACGATCCGAGGCAATCGAGTGGCGCGTTGCGAAAAGGGTCAGGGAGCGAGAGAAAAAGAGAAAGAGAGAAAGAGAGAAAGAAAGAAAAAGAGAAAGAGAGAAAGACGTAAGAGATCGGATGGGTAGGGAATGGTGGGAGGACAAACGAGTTTGTTTTCTACGATTTTCCCACAACGAACATGGCAATACGCGATAGGCACTGTCCACGTATAGAAAGATAGGTACGTACACGGAATAGCAGAGGACACCATATAAACACTGCAGTACAGTTCCGCGAGCCAGCGATGCGACTAAAGGCAGAATCCCGGTCGTCGCTGGATCCGGCTACGGCCGCTTCGCCTTATACGATGATCGTCCGCCATGAGCCTGCTGCCAGTTGACCACTGCATTTGATGCAAAGAAAGTAAAGACGGAGATCTGCCGATTTAAGAGCAAATGCCACCGTCCGTCTGTCTCCACCGACTCCGCGACTTGATGTCTCTTCTGCGGTTCGATCTCGACACGCAACACGAACCGCTCTTCATCCGCTAACCGATCTACGCGTTCTCGCTTTTCGTCCAATATTTCACGTTCCTTTCGTTTTTCACTATTTATTTCACTATTTGTTTCAGTATTTATTTCGCGGTACGATTTTTCGCATCGAATCGTTCTTGCTTCGCGTTTACCACTGAAAAAATCGTTCCGATTCGAGGATTCTTGGTGTTCTTCGATGTTTCATACTGTCGGGCGTTCGCCGGTACATTTACGAGATCATTAAACTCACCGAACAACAAACGATTATTTCGATTATCATTGGTTAACCAAACTCCGAGGTGGAACAATCGAACAATTATATGGTCAGCAAACAGTACGTACCGTGTATACGCTATTCGCAGACAGGAACGTACAAATTTGTTATCGAATTTTCGGGTTCGCAAAACAATAACGAATTTAACAAGGAACGCGTAACGAGATCGGGTTCGATACTGGACCGTCCGTTTATTATCTACGACGATATTATTACAGATGTTACGCGCGACAAGAATTCGCGTTCGCTCGCTCGATACGAGTCTCGAAATAACAATATAAGATGGAGATAGAAACTGCGTCTTTCTAACGGTCATTTTTTCTGGTCCGAGGAATTCATCGTGATTCGTACGTGTTTTACCGCAACCGCGTCACGCGTTGGTCGTCGGTAACGAATGCAGTTTTTCTCTCATACTTCTGGTTCCGTGTACATGCGTGTCGCATGATCGACAGTTTCTACGATTCCACGTTTCCCTATCTTGCTTTGTTCCTTCCTATGATATACGCTCGCTCAGATGAAAGATAGGATTATACGAAACGACGAGCACGGTTCTGCGAGTCTTCGCGAGTGCGAGCTTTCTAAAAGTGTGCGACTGGACAGGATTTCGTGGGAAATGGCAAAATTAAGAAAAACAAATGTAACGACAGGTGAAAATAGAACGGTTTCATTCGTCTCGACCTGTCCGTTCCCAGCGTGCCCAAAAAATGAACAAAACGACCTATCGGGGACAGAAGCCAGATCGATTTGTTTTCCGGTACGCGTTTTGAAAACATCGATTTCCCACCGTCGTGTATCACCGACGTAGTCTCTCTCTCTCTCTCTCTCTCTCTCTCCCTGACTGTCTCTTTGTCTCTCTATCGCGAACCGGAGCATCAAAGAAATCGGACGACCAGTCCATCGAAAACGTCTACGTAATTACGGGTAGTGTTTCAATGGCGAAGAAGGCGAAAAACGGAAAGAAAGAGCACTTCGGGAAATTCAACAAGCTCCAAGTCGGCGGACCGGAGAAAAGTCGGGGAGGTTAAAGCAAAGAGAGACAGCTCGCGGGCGAATAAAGGAGAGGATTTTTTCCGGGGGCCCTCTCGTCAAGACATTCCGTACAATTGAACCGCGCCGGCACTCGGTCGACACCCGCATCGACAAACAGACGAAACAACTAGTCGACGCCGGTATCTTCGCCGCTGTGTAATGCAATTATTGTTGTGACTGGCTCGCGCTTTGGATTTCCCGGTTCCTATGGGAAAACGAGGAGCTTCTCCTCTTCCTCCCAACTCCTTTCGCCCCTCACGGGTTCGCCACCTTCTCCAAGATTTTTTATCCTGCTTTCTCTCTCGAGAAGGTAACTCCGACTCGCGAGCACCCTCTTTTCCCCCTTGTCGCCCATCCTTCCCGCTCGGTCGCGCTCCGTTGCCTCTTTCTCGTCGTCCCTTCTTCGTCCGCGCCTCTACCTCCACGCCATCAATCCCCTTCCTAGTGAGCTGCCAACACTGCGAACACCGGCTGCCGTCTCCTCCTACTATCTCGTTCGCGTCCTCGCACAGCCACGTTCGTTTCGTTTTCGTCTTTCCAGCTTCTTCCATTCTCTTCTGGCCTCTCCGTTCCTCTTTCCTTCTTTCCTTCTGTCCTGTTCTTCTGTCTTTTCGAGAGGGAGCTTTTATCCGACCGTCCTTGTTTCGCTCGACGATCGCAGGCTCAACTCGTACCACGCACAAACGCTCGTTGCTTTTTTGGCTGCGAATTGGATGAATTAAGTCGAAGGAAAAGTAGGCATACCGACTACTCCCTGAGAGGAGATCGGGGAGGAGAAGGAGGGAAGAGACGGAGGAGGTGGAGGTCTCGGTAGAGCACTCGGGGGCAATAACTCGCAGCGTGTTGTGACTACGCGATGACGGCCAGACCGCTGGTCGCTGCTGTCTTTCTTTTCCTCCGTCACTCTCCCTCCTCGATGTCTCTCTTATTTTTCTTCTTTTTCCGTTCTTACCGACTCCCACTCCCTGTTTCACCTTGCACGGCTTTCTCGTCATTTTTATCTCCACCGTTCCACGGATTTCTCCGCGAGATAATCTTGTCGAAGCAAAGTCGCGTCTCTCGTCTCCCCACCGGCGACTCCTCACCGGCGCGAGATATTTAGATCTCGCCTGTTCGAGCTGTCGCGATGAATCAGAAACAACCGAACGAGAACATAATCTCCGCCGAACGGGAGCTTCGTTACTTTTGAATCGGTCCAATTGTCGTTCGTTAGCGAAGGAAACGCGTCGACGACGAAGATGACGAAGACGAGAACGAAGACGAGAACGAAGACGACGATGGCAATAAAAGCAGAATTTAACTCGATCTTCGTTGCTTCTTTCCAAATTTCTTCTTAAATTTCTTCTTAGACTCGAGAGATGGCAAAGTTGGGCAATCGGAGAGCTACTGTCTCCTGACACACTTGACGTCATCATGTATCGTAATGCTCCCACGAATTCTTAGCTCGTGTTCCAAGGAAAACCGTGTTTCCGTGCGGCGACCCATTCCCCGTGCATTAACCGTGGCGAAGTGTTCTCGGGCCTGGCAAGATTTCAGTCCCGATACGATCCCCCCCGACACGAAACGCTTTTCCATCTGTCGGCTGACTCGGCCCGCTGCGGATCGACGCTACGAATTCACGATTCCAGGCCAATGCAATCGGTCCGCTATCTACCAGTGTCCGCCTTTAATCGAGATTATCTGTGCCATTTAACCGAAACCCTTCTTTGATCGGCCGGAATAGAAGCAAGACGATCGACCGTACACCGGCGACTCTCGAAAAACGAATCGATTACCATACAGAGTACGTGCTCCACGGAGGGAGGTAATAGCTGCTTCGAATACTCTCGCAAATCGTTCGTATCTTCTGCCAATGAACGGTAAGCTCTTTTCCGTTCTCCTACGAACGGGAATGTTCCCAAACAGGGGGAACAGAGAATCGTGACCGGCATCGACGTTCCCTTCCGTCGAGAAGGGGGGAGGGGACAAAAAAAAGGGAAACGCTACATTCCAACGGGACCAGACAACGAAGATTAGCCGTAGAGATTACCGAGGGAAGCTCTGGTTCAAGGGGTAAAAGCTCGCGACAACCTTGAACAAGCGCATCCCTCCCTTTAGAATGGGTTACACGGAAGAATGACAATTCTCTCGGAGTTCCGCAAATACGGGCTTTCGTCAAAGGTATCCGATCCAGGAATTATTTAACAAGGCGGAGCCGCTCGACTGCTCGTTAATTATCAAATTATCCGAAGTCCGTGTGTCCAGGGCTTTATATCAACTTTGCTTCTACTTCGTCAACGTTTCTTTGATGCGATATATTTCCATGTTAATTCAATTGTTCCGTAAATTCGCGCTATATTTCGCTATATTTCGAGTTCGCTTATTTCTACGATACATAGGTACTTGGCGGTGATACTCGACGACGCTCGTCGATGAGTCGTTAACGCGTCGACAGATTTCCTATTTCCTTCTTTTTAGACGCTCGCATTACGTGACCTCTTTCACGAATCCAAATGGGTTCTAGACCGTTCGGAAATAATACTCCGTGAGTAGGTTATTTATAACAGCGACAACGGGCCGGAACGTCTGATCTAGCAGCTCCTAGCTGCGTTGCGTCAGCCGTCTCTCCAAAATATATTTTTTCGTTCGTAGAAATTGCTCGTCCGATCTTCGCGATGCAGAAACCTCGCCAGGGTGCCCTCTCGGATCGCGAATAAAAGTAGAATAGCGGCGAACATGGAAAGAGACGGACGGCGGCACGAGAGCACGCCTACGATGGAATAAGGGGTACGAAAGAACAACACCGATCTCGAGGCGTAAATTGATCATAGCTCTGTATAGGCGGTCCATGAAAGAGAGCTGTCTCTTCGGGGAAAAAAAAGAAGCGAAGAAATTTACGGAAAAGTGGAAGAAAAAGACGAAAATCGCAGATCCGTGGAAGGGTGAAATGGTGAACCGCGTTCGGCATACAAATCGCAAGGCTTATTTGCAAGCTGTGGCCACCGCCAACTTCGCAGCCGTGATATTCAATCTACGACTCTTTAAGCCGGCTCATCCCTTATTCCGACTAGAAAAGAAGCGTGTGTAGGAAGGGCAGCTGATAGAGAGAAGCCAGAGTAGCGGGAGAAGGGTGGCGGCTTAACCGGCAGGGAAAACACATGTTATCGACAGGCTGTCCTTTTTTTGCTGGCTCGTTCGTGGCGGAGGTTGGAATCAGGGTTAAAAAGAAAACGAGAGGAGGAAAAAAGAAAGCTGGCGGGGGAAACCTAACTCGAACTTTTTGCCGAGTTTTTAACGAGATACCGAAGCGTTTTCCACGGGATAGTAGAAAGTGGTAGATAAACCGAGTGGAGAGAGATGAGAATCGACGAGAATCGTGTTTCTTGGAACGCAACGTCGTTTAGGCCTCTTTCTCTTTTTTCTTTTTTTCTTTTTTCTTCCTTTTTCGCCTTTTTTTTTTACTTTTGCACAAATTTGCTGATAACGGGGGATGAGATTCATCTTCCCCGATGGACGACCGATTTATCCGGTACGGTAACTATTGCAACGCTGTATCCAACTCTCGATCTTGTAGGTATCGCGAGATGCGTGCGTTGGTTTCAAGTTTAGAACCTTGAAATTCGCGAAAGCGGGACGCAACTTCGGATTGCTGCCAGCGAGAAGTCATTAAAGATTAACGATATCTTAACATTCACCTCGTTTCCGTGATTCGCGACGATAAAAATATCCATTACGCGTTTCATTTCGAGATCGCAAAGATTAAAAAGATAAAAAAAGATGAAAAAGATGTGAAAGATGAAAAAGATGAAAAAGATGAAAAAGATGTGAAAGATGAAAAAGATGAAAAAGATACCGTCCGTCTTTTCGTTGACAACGGAACGTTTTCACGATTTTGAGCAGAAGCACGGTCGACGGACGCCAAGGGAAAATCGAGGCATCGTCGATCATGAGAACATTTGTCCCCGGCAGAAGTAGTCAACCGTCAGAAATGCGTCGGTACGATAATAATATGCCCGTAATTCAATCGACGATGGCGACAAGCTATAGCAAATTATCGCATTGTATCCGGGAACATTGATTATCCTACAGCAACAGTCCTGCCAGCTGTGCCAATTTCGCGAATTCCAATCCAGGATGACGAGACGGAACATCGAGGGAGAACATTTCCGCGAACGCCATCGAATTGCGAACACCGACCAATTCCCGGAGGAGAAAAGAGAACCATAAATTTCGCGAGTTGGACGATATTAAAATTTCTCTTCCTTCCAGAAATGATACATGTCCGTCCTTATCACTGACTACGGAGATTCGTCGCGATTACTGGACATTAATCAACCACGCGTTTTACTTCGTCGAAAGGACGCGTCATTTTTTAAGAAGGGAACCGTACTTTCGAGTATAATTCTTGATCGCGGAATTTTCCATCGATGGTAATCATACGATGGATTTGGGATGATAATTGGATCGCGAGAATAGACCTTATCGGGTTCGGCGATAATGTCGGGTTCCATTATCGTCGAAAAATGTTTGCAACGTTCGCGAGTAGATTGGCGGTGCGTGCCGTTCGCGAATCATCAAGGTGGTTCACCGTTCACTGATCGCTAAAAATAATCACGCTCGAATGACCGGCCACGTTAGATCGGCAGTCGCCCAGCAGTCTACTCGATCGTCGACATAGCGAACGACATGCCGCAATTTATTCCGTGCTCCAGTTCGAACCGTCGAATCGGTCGTTCGACAGGGACCTGCACCCATTTATCGTGATCAAATTATTACGTTAAACCTAGACGTATCAACGCCCTGGAACAACTATTAAAACTATTAAAATCCTATTTCAAGTTATGTATATTATATGCTATTGCGAAGCCGATCGTTAAGCTCGGTGGTTCGTCGCTTGGATACGTCTTACCACGTATAAACGCATTTCGAGCGTGCGGAATTCCAGCGAAAGCGTGGAATTTTCTGATACAAACGAAGCACCGTGACTACACGGTATCGTGCTCGGCGTGGTGGCGTTCGCCAATCAAGCTCGCCCTTAAATTAATTTTCTAAAGGAACATCAAACGAGCTGGGGAACGCTGACACAGTCCGAATGTCGCGCGACGAGCTCACCGCGGCGCATCGCTACAATCGCATTCCGGGTAAACTAATTTCGATGCGAGCGAGCCAGGTGGAGCGCAGGATCGAGAGCACCGGTTCTCCAGATCGGCGACGGATCACCTCGAAGACCTCGTGCTCGAGGCTGGATCGCTGGCCGCCCAGCAGTCTACCTGCTCGCCGCCACGGTGTATACACACACCACACGTGTGGTCTCCCACCCTGAACTCTCGCATACCCCACCTCTACCTATGCACGTGCGTGTGCAACCGTCTGTCTATGCGTGAGCCACCGTCCACGGTATATAGAGCGTACCTGCGGGTTCCTCTGAGTATGGGCACAGGGCCGTACGTGCTCTGGATACGTACGTACCGATTTCCCTCTCTCTGTTCCCTCGCGGCCCAACTTCTCTCCCCCGTTCCTCCAATCTTTCCTCCTTCTCTCGCTTCGTTACTCCCCCTCTCTGTCCCTCTAACTCTATACATCTCTTTACCGCTCCTCTCGATGCCCTTGTGCCTTACTCCCCTTCCTTCGACGATCAATCTTGCGTCCGATGTACGAGCTCTGTTCCTGCTAAGTCGCCAATTATGCTTCATCGATCGGCCATCGCGGGATACCGACTTCGAGGGAAATGGATAGTCGAAAATGTCCCAGATCGACCCAAGATCGAACCTATTTCGTTGATTACGCGCTGATTCGTCGCGGTAAAGAAATATCGAGCGACCGATGGAAAAGTACCAATTCACTGCTGATCTATATACGATTTTCAAAAAATAGTTCCATCGCGATGCCTGTCAATAGTGTCCAACGAAACCATCTAGCGTCGTTTCCATAATTAGTCACTCGAAAGCGTACGGCCAATGAGCTGATGCGATTTTCAGTGACGGTACAACGGATCAGCCGAAAGTGTCACGACAAGACGTTCGTTATTATCGAAGCACCAGTCCTTTAACTATGTGCTCGAAGCACCGTTCCACTGTAGCACCGTTGCATCGTGTACCGACACACGACGGTACGTCCTACATACACCCGTCGAACGCAACGATAATTGACGTCAATTAATTTCTATAGTAATTCGCTGCTTCCCAGGTGACAACCTCGCGATCTTCGAGAAAGAAATTTTTCTCGATCGACCAACGTTGAGCCCTCGAAGCATAAGAATTCTATCATCTGCGCGTTTACGTCTTTGTTTCTTCTGCGAAAATATCGTAAAGTCAGACCACTTCGAGGCGATTTCGCTTCGCGAAGAAAACAGCACTTCTCTACCGAGAAATTGCAAATATCGAGACGATTAACGAGCACCCGCATGTGCTTCCATTGCACGCTCGACGATTCTTGGCGAACGCCAAAATAACTCGCAGCCCTGAACGTAGCGCGCGTCCCTTTTAGGACCTGTCATCGCGCCGACACATTGCGCCTGAAGATTCTAGTCGCCTGCACGATAATGCGATATCGCGTGCTTCAAGGAACGACCGACCGAACGAACCAGATACCGCGGCACCGAACTCGTAGTTACACCGTAACGCGTAATCGCTACATGCACCGTGTACGATCTAAGAATAATACGTAGAAATTCCTGCGATCGCGAGCTTCTGTATCCGTCCGACGTGGCTGATTCAAAAAAGTAATCGATTTTCTTAAACCGAGACGTGCACGTTTACTTTTCCATTTTATCAGGTTTGGAAATTTTAATATTCAATATCCGTCTGCGATTCGCTTAATCGAGATAATAAATGTAACTATGACACGTGAGTAAACTCTTCGCCGTCAACGATAGATAGGGCTTCGAATGGCTGGTTTATCGGTTTCAAGATTACGCTTAAAAGTTCATTAATCGTGGGGGCAATCGTTTAAACCGGACGAACGAATCTCGACTCGGAAAAATTTTGAACGGTGCTCGCTTCTCTCGTCGTCTACCGGTTCCAATTACAACCGGAGTACTCTTGTTTACGAAGCTGTGATTCGAACCAAAGGTTCAACCAGCGAATTCATTAGTGAATCTCGCTGGATTTCGAGTCGAGCACTTACAGATTATTGTACCGTGCGACCTGCACACCCAAGAGAATCGTGGAATCTCGTAGTCGGTCTTGTCTACAAAAGGACACGCGCTCCTTTCGAAGCGGATTTTTCCCCAAAGGCGAGAACAATGCCGAGATACGATAATAGTCGCGGTACACGAGGGGTCAGAGACGCGTGACGACGAGGATAATCGCGTGCGAAACGACTATGCTCTCGATATTCCGTTTTTCTTCGCTGCTGTCTCACTCGGGTAGCATGGCCGAGTGTAAGCCAACAGAAGCAAGGACGGGTTTCCGATTAAGGCCTTATAATTGACGTCCCGGGTCCCCCCGTCTGGCTTAGTCACCGGCAACTGGAAGAAGGGCTGGCGGACCCGCTTTTGCGGATCGCGGATCAACGAACCGTCGCCGGACACCAGACGCGTTTGCGCCTCTTTTCACGCCCAACTTTTGCTCCCCTCCTTTAATGGAGATCTTACGCTTTTCATTTTGGGAGAGACGGGTGATTTAAAAGATTTCTTAAAAAATACTTTTAAAACACCGCTCTGGTCCGGTTCTACGCGTGTTAAGAGATCGGTCCCAAGTCTAACTAGCCAGGGTGGAATCAGATTTATAACGGATGTTAAGTATAAGTAAAAACCCCGACAATGATTCGACGAGATTATCAAGATTCGAAGCTCCCGGTGAATCCAATTTACCCCGCAACGTTCAGCCGTACATGATAAATCGGTTTAAGCAGAGGCAGAGGAGCCGAGTCTCTCTCCGGTTGAGTGGCACGGTCGAGGCTCGAGGCTCGAAGCTCCTGGCTCTGCTTTTCGCCAGGCGAGATACTCCAAGGGTTGATAATGGGATAAGTCGCGAAAACTTTCGATACGCGTCAAGGCGGATGTGTAATATGCACGGGTGAAGAGGGTTCGAAGGTGGGCTGGTAGGGAAACGAGCGCAACAGTTTTGAACTCGTAAACGAGACGAGGAAAGTGGACGACGAAAACGACGAAAACGACGAAAACGACGAAAACGACGCAAACGAAGCTCGAGCCGAGTCACTCCGAAGAAGTATCAAAGAACTTTGCTCGCTTTTGTGCGAGCCCTGCCTCTTGGCGCTTGGTCGAAAAATAGCTGAAATATTTGCAAAGCCCTCGCTTTATGAATAAAACAGAGTCCGAATAAACGTGCTTCGAATAGCCGCGTCCAAGTTTCGATCGACGATTCAGTTTTATCAGTTTCGTGTCGCTGATTCAGCCTGGTGTAATATTATTAGATACCGCATAAATTTCTCGAATCGTTTAATGAAAACGAAACATTGATAATTCTGCGAAGCGTCGTTATCTACGAGATCGCGACGGTATCGACGATTAGTCTTAGAGCGACGCAATTTATAAAATATATAATTTGTTCCCATGAGTAATTGGACTCGATAAATGGAAGATAAACGTTGAGAGAAACGTATCGAAGGATAGATGATTTCGAAAACACGTCGAGTTACCGATCGAAAGGGAGGCCACACGTGCCCGACGAGTCTTAACCGATCGCGAGCGTCAGCTCGTCAAAAGTTTCACAGATGTTCGGTGACGAGGTGCTTTTCGATATCTCGAGCCGAGTCGGTCGAAACGCGCGACCTAGCGCGATAAATCGAGTCGCGGAAGGACGTAGCCGCGGCAACGAGGCACGATAGTCATCGAACGCTACGAACAAGTCTTTGGATGGGAATCGTCGCGAAGGGAACGAGCAGGGGAGACGAGTGAAGCCGTTGAACCGGCGACAAATTGGATCACCTTCGAAACTTCACACTCGTTACGCCCGTTCTGGCGTCGAGTTCCGGTGCGAAAGCTCCGATCTCGTCTTCGTCGATCGCGTTCGAACGGGAAAGAAGAAGAAAAGCCAACGAGTGATTTGGACTCGTGTGCTCGCGCGAGCAAGCGACCGAGCCACGCACGCCGACTTGAAGGCGATCCAACTTACGTGGCGGTTTAAATATACGCGTGTTCGCGTCTCGATTACGCGCCTCGAGGAAAGCACCGCTTCTCTTATACGTGGGCGTGCTCGCACGGTCAGAAACGAGTCTCCGATACGATAAGTAATAGCGTCAAACCGCGGTTACAATTTATTGTTCACGGTTCTAACTGTTCGGAATGATTTTTCCCCGAGTTAAAAAGTCGTTCTACGAGGTTATACCGGGCACGGATTAGGTTTCTAACGCGCGACAAACAGAATCATTTTGCACGGTATATAATTCAGACGTATCGGAAAAACGTCACGGTAGCTCGATATCCAAGCATCCGCGCGCGTACGTTATTAAAAAAATTGGAAACGAGATAGCGTATCGGTGGAAGATTTTTTAAAGAAATTCAGCGCAAAATGTAACGAGTTTTCCATGATAGCACGGTTACGCGAGACTACCGGGTCCCGTGTCGAAATGAAAGCGAACGGAACGCACGCATTGAGATTAGACTAGACGCGATGCGATGCGATGCGATGCGATGCGATGCGATGCGATGCGATGCGACGCGATACACGAGGGGTCGCGAATGGAAAGCACGCAGCTGCGATAACTCCCGATCGTTCTCAATAGTCATTTCTTCGTCGAGAGTGAAGCTCTTAGATTAATGGCCCAGAGATGAATATCGTACTCACCGTAATCCGGTCGAACGACAGCCTGCACCGCCTGTTCGTTCTTCTTGCTTCGTATCACCGGCTCACCGAGGATCGTGAAGTTTCTGGGTCCCACGCGATTCACAAACACTAGATACACTTTTCCCCTCTTAATATTGGCTCGCACCACACCACTCTGATTATCGCGTTGCTGCTGCTGTTGCTTCCCGTCGGCGTCGTAGCCGCAGACGGTCGACTTGCCGGGCACCGATTTGTCTCGAAAGTGCAGTCTTACGCTGTCGTTCTTCTGTAGCGGTTGAAAACCGGGCTGGCTTTTGTATACTTGCTTCACCTCGAACGTCACCGCGTAGTTCGAGCCCGGTTTCCTCACGGACGACATGCTCCTTGCTTTTCCCTCGAACACCGTTGGCGCTAGGTAGGCTCTGTTGCCAACGTCCACGTCGGGACACCAGTTCTGACCGCGACAACCCTTGTTTCGGCATCGTCGTCGCTGCTCCCTCGGCGAGTCCGCTTTCGTGCGGTTCTTTGGTCGTTGTTTGGTCGATCGGATCACACGCGGCCTCTCCACCGACGATTCGGTTCCGGACGAATAGAGAAACGGCGTTTGCGTCGACGAGTGTCGAGGTAGCCGAGTCAATCCGTACTCTTCCATCTTTGGACGAACATTGGCCTTGTCCTCGAGACGACGATTAGCCTGGTTCGACGAGGAAACGAACGCGTCGCGTATCGAGTCGTCCAGCTCTTCCGTATACCCCTGCGAACCATCCTGGGGACGAAGATTAGCAGGATTAGAGAAAGTTGAAGCCGTTCGATGGCTGCCGGACGATGGTTCCTCGATCGTCGACGAGGCGTCATCGTGGTTGAGCCGATACGTCCACGAAACAGACACGAGATGCCGTTCGTCATTCTCGAGAAGTTGTACGGTCGAGGAAAACCTTCTTCCCCGATGCTCCTGCCCAAGTTGTTGGGGTCGTTGGTTAAGCCACCGCGTTGGTTGAACGTCGTCAACCGGTAATTTGTAATCTCGCGTGGATCGAGCGAGGGACTGGTCTACCGCACGACGCTCGCGTCTATAGATAGTTCGCGTAACGAAGTTCCAAGTTGGTAAACGGTAATCGAAGGGCTTTTCAACGGCGGCGATGCTCATCGATGGTGGATGGTCGCTGGTGGTCCTCGTCGACGTCTCCTCGAGGGAGTTCCGATTGGCGGGGGGTGCTGCAGCGAGCGCCAGTGCGCCCCACCAGCCGCTTAAGATCCCGGCCAAAAACAGAGACGCCCACATCATCCGACCTGCTTGCTGGTTTGATCGGGGGTGAGGTCGACACCTCGGTCACCCCGAACGCAGCTCACCACTCTCTGGGACACTCTTCTCTCTTTTTTTAAAACAATATTCGCCCGATAGTCCCGCGAGAAGATCTCCTTCTCTCGCGATAACGGCTCCCTCTCCTCCTGTCTCTCACTCGATGAATCTTCAGCGAAGCCTCATTCGTTCCGAAACTGTTCTCTTCTCGACCCTTGCTCGCTCTCCTTCCGCCGTCGACTGTCCTCAGAGAACGCGAGTCGCTCTTCACGAGGTGTTGTACCACCAGCAGCAGCACGACATCGCAACTTCCATCGGACAGATTCTCGGCTGTCTGCTCTTCGTCCAACGCGATACCGTCCTCTTCATCCTTGATGCTTCGATGGATGCGACAGGAACACCGCGGTACGAAATCGTACTGCGTCTATTCGCGATTATCGCAAACGATCACGACCGCCGGCTGCCGCGATCGCACTCGCTTTAAACGACATCGAAACGTACAGTTCAAAAATCGCGATCATCCTGTCGATCGGTCCAGTCGTACATTCTGCTCGCGGTTTCTCGATTCGCGACCGAGAATCGATTTTCTCGATCGTTCACCGTTTCGACGCTTTCCTTCTTCCTTATTTCTCGGCGTCGTTAATACTTTCCTCTACATACGCTATCCGATACTCGTGTATTCTCTACAATTTTTTGTTGGATTTCTAACCTTTCCGACCGATCGGGACAGACCTCGAAACGAACGATCGATATTTTCTTCGTACCCGTCTATCGATCAGCTACTTCTCCTTCATCGATGAAGCATTTCGATTGAAGTCATCTGCGTTACTGTTCGACGGTATTCGTTGTCGATCTTGGAACACTCCCCCGGCGTCGAATCGGCGACACTGTTTCCGTATCTCGAAATAAATCGTCGACAGTCGATAAAGAATTTCGTGCCACCCCCGGTGTCGTGGCTCGGTCGCTCGTCGTATCACGTTGCACTCCGAACGAGGAAAAGCCGAGGATGATGACACACGACGTAGGAAGGAGCGGTAGAATAAGAAGAAGAAGAAGAAGAAGAAGAAGAAGAAGAAGAAGAAGAAGAAGCAGAAGAAGAAGGAGAAGAAGAAGAAGAGGAAGAGGTAGAAGAAGAAGAAGAAGAAGAAGAAGAAGAAGAAGAAGAAGAAGAAGACGAAGACGACGACGACGAAGAAGATCAAGAAACTGTCGGCTTTCTCTGATCAGCCAGAGAGACACACTATTTAAATATACTCACGAGAGTCTCGCGCGGTTGGTAGTGTCGACCGTCGATGTCTAGCCCTCGCGCGACGCACTTCACTGCTCAGTTTTACCACACGATTCTTTTTCCTCCTCCACCCCGTCGCCGTCCAAACTCGTCGACGCTATGCAGTGGTCGCGGCACTAACGTCGTCGACAACGAAACAACGATGACCACGACCACGATGACGATCGCGCACGAATCGGTGTAGAAATGGCAACGAGTGGAACGCGAGACGCTGATTCGCGAGCGAAAATTCCCGGCAGACGGCGAACGGAACGAACGAGTTCGTCCGATTCGCGAGGAGGAGCGACCGAGACGACTGTACGTTTCTACCACGGCACCGGTTCTACGATGACAACGATGCTTCTGTTGTTGCCGAACGGCAGGCACGCGTGCGATTAATATCGTGCGGGGGATCGGCGCGTGTGTTGCACGCGGCATGCACGAGGAGCCTCGTGTCACGTCGAGGCGGAGAAGGGATTGTCGGTGGCCCCGCGTCGGGCGCGCGCGACGGTTCAAATTAGACTGAACGGCCCGCTCGCGCAGCCCGAGGCCGGCCACAGCGCCAGCGACTTCTGGCGGACGCCGGTCGAGGCTCTGCGCGCGCACCGTCCAAAGCGGCGACACCGAGAACCCAGCGCGCACTCGACTCTACACATAGCCAGACGCCAGACCACGGGACCTTTAAGAACCTGTGTAACGACGACCTAACAACCAAGGAACCTCACGCGTGATCCTTCTTCTTCTTCTTCTTCTTCTTCTTCTTCTCCTTCCTCACTGCAGGCCGAGCTTTCTTTCTCACACCTTCTTCCGTACAACTTCGTCCGACTCCAATCGTGAGTATTGAAACACAAATGTTCTCTTTGTTACGCGACCGCCCGCTTTTTTTCGTAGTTAGGTTATGCGCCTACGAATCTTGGATTCGTGTCGATGATTTTATCCATTTATTATGAACGTTAAGCTCGTTACGTATCTTGCGATGCGTCCAACGTAAAACTGTGCTCCGAAAGTTACAATAGAATCGGAAGCATCGTTTTTACACGATTTTATTTTACTTTTGTTTCCTTTCTGTTCCAACATTGCAATCCATGCGTGAAGCATTAGTCGGGATGCATTGGCGCCTAAAGTACGCGCATTAAAGATGGCGATCGCGTTATTAACGGTACGCTCGTGAAATGATTCGGAGCGTCTCTACGCGCTCGTTGCACCGCACTTCGCGTTACGAATTCCATTCTTCGTTTTACGTCGTATTTTCACGCGGTGTTGACGTACACGGAGGTTCTACTGACCCTCGTCACGTTTATTTTTTGTTTTCGCTTTTTGTGAAGGTTTCACTTTGCTCGGTGCGCTAAGGCGACATGGTTCAGCGCACAATAAGCGCCTTTCTCCGTCTCTCTCGGTTCTCCGCCTCTATATTAGATTGTCCTTCGTTCAGACATTTATAAGTACAATCTAGTGGACGACGCTGTTACTTTTTATCCTTCCCTTTTTTTATACTTATTTATGTCCCGAGAAAATCTTGTTCCCAGCCATGAAATGCACATCAGGTTCTCTCGTTAGTAATCTCATTTCTATTTTTATTTTTATTTTTATTTTTCATTTTCTCGATCCTTTGTTTTTCGTTTACTTCGGTAAAATGCGATCTCGAGCATGCTCCATTTCGATGAACACTGTTCTACGTCGATCGAGATTTTCTTTACACCTCAACTATCGAGGGAGCATTGTAGTAATATTGTTGTTCAATTATCCTGAATGGAACAGCGATTCGCGGAAACTGTAGTAAATGTTGACATCATGACCCTCGCGGAAACTACGTTGCCTTCGTTGCGTACGCAAGAACAATGTTTTCAAAGCAGATAGAGCTTTGTTTTCGTTCCGGACGTACCCACGTTTCGGGCAGACGTCGTTTACTTTAGATCGCCCCATTTTCGAACGATATGTATATACTAGCCGGGATTCCTCCACAATTGTTCACTCGGAATGGTTCCAGTTTAGAACGCAAATTAATATCGTGCTTCAATGTTTACCTGCTCTTGGTGGCCAGATCGAACAGTCGAATACAGGCGGGCACGATGACCAAGCACTTATTAAAATCAACAGCGACGACAATGGTAGTAGAGCCGCAGCGCGCAGTCAGGTTGCTCCTATAAAACGCTAAACTGTTACGAATCACAGACCGACAGACCGCGTTCGGAGCCATTATTCGAGTCTCGAGGACATTTCGTTTCCTTCGTGTTTCTTCCAGCCCCCTCCACCTTGCCCCTTTCGAGGCTCTTTTACTCGATGTTTTACGGGTCGTTCCTCCTCTTCTTCTATGCTCACGCCGATCAGCGTCATCGGGCCACCGAAAATAAAGTCTTCCTCCGTTTCCCTCTCGTTTCTTCTCCCGCTCCTTCGCTCCCTCGTTCCCTACTCATCGCGCCGCGCTTCCGACTCCAATATACGAACGCACCGGTAGTCCCAGAGAGGTTTTTTAAAGAGAGAGAGGGAGCACCGACCACGCCAAAGAGGAACTCTACTCAAGAGCTGCCAATCAAACGACTCGCTACAAGAGTCAGCCTCTTAAACGGGTAGTTTTTCACACTCGTTCCGTGACAGATTAATTCCGAACTAAATAGCGACACTTAAGCGTGCCGCGTCATAATTAACGTTTTCATTTCGTTCCCCTCTACGCTGCCATATTCACACGGAGCCTGATGCAACTCGTGTATCTTTCCTTTTCCCCGCACACCATCGTAATTTCTCATTTTTATACGTTCCGCACTGGATTTGCGGAGCGTTTCGAGTGCTTAAATAATAAATAGAAACGGTTGCCGATCCGCTGCATTTCGCATATCCGAACGTTAAATAACCGCGCGTTCGAATGCAACTGATTAATCGGCGTGTTTCGTTACTGTAGCGGAATATTTACGGCGCATTCGTCAGGATAATGTATCAGTGACACGATGGTCCTTCATTATCTCCTGCCGACAAAATCGAAACGTTCCCAGTCGCCGTTTTATTTCCGTTTAAATATCTGGAAATAGTAGCCTCCGAATCAATTCCACGCATCCGGTATCCTTAATCGAATATCCTTCTCTATTCTCGTCTCTTCTCTCCTATATTTGTCAGTAACAAAAGAAAATCTGACAACAGGATAGAGTGCTGTAGCGTCAATTTTCTAAACAAATCTGCGATACTTTTTTAAGCACATACATTCGTTCTTGCAACCATGTCACGAATCGATTCTTTCGAGTTTTTGGCGCATCGCACGGTTATCCGATGATTACCAGAGTGTTTCTGAGCACGGGTGGAATGGGGTCTAAAATGTGTTTGATGTCGACATGCAGTTACGTGTTCGGAAGGGGGTTAGATTGTTGGAACGCGCGGTATTCGTTTAACGATCGACAAACGATCGATCGGTGAACAAGAAGTGGGAGGAAAATACGGAACGAGACACTCTATTCGATATAGCGTTTCGCGTCGATTATCTCTTGCGCGAGATCGACTTGTCTAGCGACGCTTCTCTAATTTCATTACCTCGTCTAATTTTTATTTTTTACCGCGCGATGGTTAGTTACACGGATTGTTGATTGATTTCAAGATGAACAAAATGTTGATGAAAATACGAGAGGATAAATCGAAACGTTTACCAGATCCGTAACACCGTCTCGCGGAAACAAACTTTTGGTGAACCGATCTGGGAAATCGACGTACCTTGAAAATGTTTTTCGCAGACTTGCTCCAAAGGTACTGGTCGCGTTCGACGTGTGTACGCGATGTACAGAAACTCATTTTGTTCTTGGTTCGCGAGTACACGAGCCTTCTATTCGTAATCGAAACGAAAGTAAGACAGTGTCCTCTGTGTGTGTGTGTGTGTGTGTACACACATATATATATATTTGTAATATCTTTATCGAGCTGGAACGATGAAATGCCCTTTGAAATAGCGAAGAAGAAAATATTTATTGGCGAACCGGCAAGTTTTCGAGATATACGTATATTGTAAACAAAATTTGGAGCAGAGTATAATGAAACAAATCCTGCTTAGAACGGATTTGAAAATACACAGTGCTGTGAAAGAAGAATTCTTTCTAAATATCGGGACAATTTCGCTGAATGTAAACTACAACCGGTTCTCGTAGAGGAGTGGTGCGATTCAACGTGCGAGATAAAGCCTCGCATCGAGCGAGAATCAATTGGTCACCGTGAGAAATCAAGATTGCGAATTCTCGATCGTTCGCCGGTGATCGAGAATGTGCCATGCGGTTTGCTCGACAAACTGGCGTCAGGATCGACAAATAACCCTTCTGAAACCATTGACGGGATAAGTCTAAGAGAAGAAGAAGAAAAAAAAAAAAAATAAACTGATTTCCACTGTAACGCAAAAGATAAGACAGCTAAACGGTGAGCAGTACGGAGAAATTGAAAACTTCACGGATGTTCGTATGAGGAATCACGNGAAAAAAAAAAAAAATAAACTGATTTCCACTGTAACGCAAAAGATAAGACAGCTAAACGGTGAGCAGTACGGTGTGTGTGTAAACTTCACGGATGTTCGTATGAGGAATCACGATGATTACACCGAAGGGGTTGAAACTTCCAGATACTAAGTGGTTTAACAAAGTATTCCCTTGAAAAAATTTGAAGACAATAAATCATGGTCTCAAGTACTGTAATTTAATATTGAAATGCGTCGGTCTTTGGTGTTCTCTGTTATTCAGAACCATTTTTATTTTGTTTTATTATTATTATTATTTTTCTTTTCTTTTTTTTTCTTTCATCGATCACATTTTTCGCTTTCCGCAGTCACCAGAACATACATATTACTAATTGCACGGTAGGGGAACGATTCTGACATCTCCGAAATCATGGTGATTCCTGGCTTCTCGATGCCTTTATTACACCAGCGCGTATTACAGAAATTACAGACAGGAGAGGTACAATTACCGGGGTGTATATGATACTTTGTAAGAGAAAAAACACGATCGACCAACGACAAGTGGGAACGGTAAAGGAAGAAGCAAGTTTCTAGTAACAAGCAAGAACAGCTCGCAAACAGATTATCGACAAACACTTTCGATATTGGCAAATCGCTCTTACGGATACCCATTCGTTAACACTCTCACTCTCTCTCTCTCTCTCTCTCTCTCTTTCTCTCCTTTTAGTTGACCTCTGTGTAGGTTTGTCTGGTGAGCTCACTGACAGTCGAGCACCGTGTCGTTCACCCACAGGAGAAGTTAAATCGAATCCGCTAACTGGAGCCTAAGAACAAACCGGAAGGGTCGAGAAAGGGGAGGGAGGACGGTCTCGATACGCGGCTAACTTTCGTGGAAGTTTGATGCTTCGTAAATCAATGGCCATTCGTCGAACGATGTTAAATTATGCTCGGCTCATCTATGGATTTTAACGTAGGGAGCTTAGCCACGAATGATTATTTCGATCGGGGATGATTTTCAATTTAGAAAGATGGAATTTTAAGACAGCAAAGACTCGAAAACTTTTGATCGAAACTTCTTAATTAGGTTCACGCGAAGGAGATCCCAAGGATGTTCGATCGAAACGAAAGACACGATTCATTCGTGTTCCACCGTTCGGTCTAAGATTCTCGAAATATAATTATCGACGATGTCCTGGCTAACAATTTTCCGGAAGTATACAAAGAATAAGCTCCTTACTTCTTTCCTTCTTCTTTTTTCTTTAATAAAATTCAACGAGCTTGCAGTCGATTCGCCTGGGCAAGTTTACGTAGCGAACAAAGTTACACTGCATAAATGTAAGTTCGTAAATGAGCCACGCGCGAAACAATGGGAAGAGAGCGTGTCTCTTCTGTAAAACTCCCTTTCCAGAAAAAAAATGTCCTGGAACGAGATACCAAGACACGACCCGTCGACCCTTTCAACTATCGCCTCTCCTGTTACGCAAGAAAGTCGAGAGGAAGGTAAGGGTGAAAGTTTGTAGCAAGAGTATCGTAACCGGTATCGTCGACGAAACGAGGAAAAAATGAAGAAGGAGAATTTCCAAACGAAGGGGATGCGAACATTGGACAAGATAGCAGACGTTGAATAGTTTGCCCGAAGTAGCAAGTGCCATTAATAATTCCCAAGAAAGATCGTTACTCTTTTCCAAAGAAACGTCAATCGCTCACGACGAAATGAAAATAACTCGATCGCATTGGTCGGAAATATTTCGAAGCATCGCGTGCTAAAATTAAGTCAACTCCAACATCTATCGATAACAGGTCCATACTTTCGACGCTCTTAATCATTAAGCGCGTAGCTAGTGTCCATCGACTGTATTTTTGCAGGAAGCTCGTAATGTTTGCAGAACGTGCTCCCTCGTTTTCCACTTCTTGCCGTAAATACCGGATGAATGGAGCACGATTTCAAGGTGCACGGAGAGGCTGAAAGCCCCGTAAATACGGTTTTTCACGTCGTTTTCGGGTGCAGGAAATTTGCCGAAAGGGCAGAAACAGGGTGGGCGCAGGGCCGTGGACGAAGGTAGATGGAAAGAAAGATAGAGACGCAATAGGTAGTTCATTCAGCGCGCTGACCCCCGTAGTCGAGGGTAAAAGCGACAGTTTAAGCCCATTAGGATATTTATGGATTGGCCTTCCCCCAACGAGGTGGGGGTGAGTAGGAAGGAAGCGTAGGATGGCGCATACGAGGGGTTGGAGGCTATTCAAAGGTCTGACGGCACGCGACTCTCCAACGATTCCATTCCCTTCGACGTCTTTCTCGCCAACCGACATCGACACGAACACCTTTCGGGGGTGGTGCATCCTTGCTTCACCCGGTCGGACATTGAAAAACACACCAGTGATTTATGGAACGCCGCTGGATGAAGGAATCTCTTTAATGGGTCGTCCAAACGTCTCAATTTTGCCGCTAATCCGCTGCTCCCTATCCAGCCTATGCCATCGCGTTACGAGGTCTTTTCTTTTCGCTTTCGAGCTCGATGCACATGCTTTCGTGTCGTGACCCGATCGTTTAACGTTTCAACGAATTTATGCTATTTCCAATTTATTCCTACGAACCTTTTAATTTACCATCGCCAACTTCCAACTATATCTCGAATATTGGCTCGTCACCGTTTTTATTTCGTCTCCTTCAACCGGCAAGCTTCTCTTGTTCGTTGGTTTTCTAGTATTCTTACCGGAAAAGTGGAGAAAGTATGTAATGCGAAAAGTTTAATTGATTCGGGAGTTTGTCCAGCCCAGAGTGGAATGCAGGACCAGGTAGAAGAACACGTATGAGCATCGGTCGTTAGATCGGTTTAACGTGTACGAGTATTTTCCAGTTAGGCACGAACGAGATCTCGCATTCTGCAGACGCGCTCCTTTCTTCCTCTTTAATAAGAGCCGTCCGTGTACACGCTTGTATTTCGACTTCCGGCTGGTCGGAGTCCCCGGGTGCCTAACAGAGATGCATTGTGTGCAACGAAGCACCTGGCACGCGCCAGCTCCTGTCTTTATGTAGCCGCCCACTCTCTCTTTCTCTCGTCCGCTCTCTCCTCTCTATTTCTCCTTTTCTCCCTGCTCTCTTCTCCGTCGGTCTCTTTCTCTGTCGTGCACCACCTCCGCTCCATCGTTGGAGCTGTTTCGCTCGTACTCACGTACCGTTCCCCCTCGAGCCACCCACACGTGCGCGCGAGTCGTTATCCTGTGGATATCCTCCGGACGTCTGCCTTCTCCATTCGAGTTCCTAACAAGATTTTCATCTCAGATATCTCGGACTCGGTTAACCGCGCACGGACTATTAGCGATAAAACTTGTTCGGTAAGTTCGTAATTCAGCCCTGCTTCGGGGGAATAAATGTATCTTAATAAATGCGACCAAACAAATTTCGTTTTCCTATGGCCGAATAGAATGCGCCCGTCCGCGGCCAGATATGTATGCCGTGGAATGCTTATCTCGACCCGTTATCTTTATTTTAGCGGCACCGCACAACGATGAAGTCGTTGCGTCGATCAAGATTGCTAGGCATGCGAACGACGAATAACCAAACGAACCTTCCTCCCCTTCAATGCCGTTCTCGAGCGCTACAAATTGCCAGACGCTTTCTGCGAGACTCCATCTTTTCGCTCCACGGCAAACAGAGATTATACACGATATCGTCTATAAAGACGAGACCACTTCCAACTTCGATCGTTTCATTTTTGGCGACTCGTCGTCTCCGCTAATTATACGTCCCGTTAAGAACGCAATGATCCCTCGGTAAATAAATCGATCCTCGTAAAGTGGTCTCTGGTTACCCTCGTATAACGCGAAGGGTCGGCCAGTTCAGGGCCGTCCCGACATACGATCGCAGTTGCTGGCACGCGTCTGTGGTGCCTGTCAAAATATGCGTCGAATCGTTCCAACCCCTCCTCTCCTACGTCTGCTCGTCATCCCGAACCCTTCGAAGGGCAGCGGATTCCTTTGACGCGTCTGTCGTCGATTTTCTTTCTGAAACCCTCTATTTTCTCGATTCGTTCCCATATGCACGTTCACTCGATTCGAAGCTTTGATTTTTCGACGAAAAAATATAACCCTATGGGTTCTTGTCTTTTCGTTTGTTTTGGGAGACGCGAAGAAACGTCAAGAGCGTCCTTCCTATTAATCTCCAAGATATTCTTAGTTTCTTTGAGACGGATGCTACGTCCAATTGATTTACTATCGAAATACGCGAACGGTCGCTGCTTGGCGCCGATAATGGTTATCATCGACGTTTACTGCGTTCCCCCTCGAGATAATCGGATTATGTATTTCTCGCTTATTCGTCGGAAATTGTTCTTGTTTTCTGAAACGCATTATCAGTGGTAGGTACTCGAGGCCGAGAGAAATGAAATTATTTCCCGGAACATCGTTTTCCTTTGAGCTTCCACTTCCTTGGAATATCGATTCGCGACTACCCAATAAATTGTATCCGAGAATGGTCGTAGCTCTGACAATGCGTAAACATTTTTACTTCTTTAACCAAACGACAAGCGTTTGAACAGAAGTCCTTATTTCGCAACTTATCAGTATTCGATAGGTGAACATAGTTGTTTGAATTTGAATTGGAATTTGAATTTGAATTTAAATTTGAATTTTAGTTTGAATGTTGTTCTGGCCGCGGGTATCGATCCCCGTTCTCGAAAACGTTGACTCTGTCGAGTCACGTGCTCGAACATTTTTTAGAAACAGCTACGGCCTAACGAAACGATAAGATAAGCTCGCGAAATCGAATCTTATCTAGGCGCCTAGCTTATCTTCTTCTTTTTCGCGTAGAAAACATCGACGTTTTTTAAAAGGAACAAGAACGGTAGGCGAGAAACGTTGCCTGCGCCTTATCGCTCGTCATCGTAATTAACGCGTACCGTCACGCGGACGATAAAAATAGTCCTAGTCCCTCGTGACTCACGGCGTCGTTTGCTTCCTTATGGCGACGTCCTGTCACCGGAAGCCTTTAACTTTGCCGGAAATTAATAACATTTTAATCGATTCTTCAAACGTCACCTCGTTAATAGGAGTGGAAACGTGTAAAGAAAAGAATTAGTCGAATCGCAATCTAGCGGAGTTTGAGGAACTCGTAAACCAAGGTTGTTTATTATCGAACTCGATTAATTACTTTCCGGGCGACATCGAGTATTAAATGTTTAATCAGACCGTTGATAAATTACGTCGGCTATGTTCTCCGGGCTCCAAAAGACGACAGAACACGTCGGACCATCCTCTTATGCCCCCTCCCTACATTTTTTTTTGTGCCGTCTTAACTGAAAAGCTTGCATTCGAGAGATAATATTCGTCTTCGATTTCATTTCTTTCGTCATAAATCTTACGAGGTGAACAGATAATCGATATTGCGGCAGCGATAAACAGCCGCAGCGGCCTTATCGTGGCCTCCACGAAAACCTGTGAAGATAGGTCAGTGACTAGCCAAAGGAATTTACCGAGAAAAGAATTATTGAGAACACAAGCTACGCAGGATAAGGAGAAATGGATGGTGATTTCTTTTTCTTAGAATAAAACCGGGCCATCGTAACTCGGTCGAATGACAAGGACGGGGTTGAAAGTGTCGTATATACTGATAAACGTGTGCCATTTAAAGGGATTTATCGTATCCTTTCGTCGTTGTTCTATTCTGTATGGAAAGTCTTCTTTATCTGTCCCGAGGAAATATATATAAATTCGACTTTTACCGAACGAAACCACATGCACAATATTGACGTACTTTGTTTTCCGTTATTTGCCAAAATAATACGAAACAGATGATCCATGTATTATGTGTTTTACATTGCCAAAGATCCACGCGTTTCTCTCAAACAGAAATAGATCTGCGAATAGGCGTTATTTGCGTTAATAGGCGGGTTAATATTAATGCGCGTATTAATTTCATACAGATACTGGGAGATATCAATATTGATAACGCCGCTTGAATCTTTGGTAGTGTTCGGTCATCTGTAGTCTAGCTATATCCGCAACGAGCCAATGACCGCGCTATCAAATTTATAGGGTGGCGGCCGCGACTCTATCATTACTGGTCAGTCAACCCTTAAATTCGCGCTCTTTCACCCTCTAATGGC
This sequence comes from Ctenoplectra terminalis, assembly GCA_019453375.1. Lineage (NCBI taxonomy): Eukaryota > Metazoa > Arthropoda > Insecta > Hymenoptera > Apidae > Ctenoplectra > Ctenoplectra terminalis. The sequence goes on along the minus strand of SMSQ01019073.1, from coordinate 252,762 downwards.
CTACAATCATACGCATCCTAGCTAATAGGGACACGGACTGTTTCTAGCAGCTGGTCAAACGGTAATCTTGTTCGCTTTGTGAATTTTACCAATAGACTCGTCGAAAACACCATCTTCTCTTCTATTCCCCTTTGAAAAGTCCTTTTTCAGGACGAATCGTCGGCAAATAGCCAGCAGCGAACGCTTTCACGTAGCGATTGTAAAAATCGATTTCGGTGGTGCTCGCGATCAGTCTCGAACGAATGCTTTTTTAAACAGAAACTTGCGTGTCGCTGGGCAATGTCGCGATCTGTTATTAACGATAACGAATACTATATTTTTCTGTCGTTTATTCTTCTGCAGCTGGAGTTGTCCAGTTGTCAAACGAGTTCAATCTTTCTTGATAACGTTGAGACACACGACGAACCTTTCATGCGATCGGTTAATTCGCACGGTGATAATAATATTTGTGGGAGCGACCACGGTGCGCGTACAAAAAAGGAACAGGACTGACGAACAGGAAAGAACAATTATTTACACGAACAAGCGACAGATCGGAACTTACCGAACGATGGGAAATCGATTAACGCGTGATTGTCTGGTCGAAAGCCGAAGAAATAGGTCGGCGTCGATAATTACGGTCAAAAGAGTGCAATTTCGAAGCTAGATTGCTATTTAGTCCATTCTCTATCCCGCTATTTCCACTTTCTACAAAATTATATTTTCGTTTATATACTTTGTTCAAATTGTTTTTTGTTTTTTTTTGTTTTTTTTTATTTCTTTCGGTACGGTTATTTAAATTTTTCGATGCATACGCCACGCGTACCATCGATAGGATTCGTTTAAAAATTTGAAAACCGTACTGGTGGAGGGTAAACCGGAGGGATAATTCGCAAACAGCGTCGCTCTCGCCTCGTTCGAAACACATTTTGCTCCAATGTCGGAGCGTTGTTTCGCAAAAACGCACGCTCCATGCCAGAATATACGACACCGAAACTCTTCGCAATCAACGAATAAATTCGTGAAACCGCACAAAGCGGAGCGTGTGGAGCAGCCGTGTCTTTGCTCCAGTTCTTGCCTCATGGTCGTTCGGTTTCGGTGGCGCAATGGTCCCTGTTCTTTCGCGACGCGGCAGTGATTTGTCATGTGGTGGGTGGCGAATGATTACGTTGCATTTGCAATTTCACGCGACACACCTTTCGCTTCGCCGTTTCTTCTGATATCTTTCGCGCACTTGCGCGATCCTCCGAATACCATTTTGTTCTTCTTTAGTTCCACCTTTCCCCCATCCTTCGTTTCCTAAAATTCACCATGACCCGTAGAATTCGAGAAGTTTTGGAGGACGGGGACAGACGGTGGCCAAATTACTCGAACCACGGATGATTGTCTCTGCTTCGTTCCGACGACTCGGCACCACTTTGAATGTGCCAGCTAAATGAGAACTCGACAAAAACACCTGGAGAAACCGTTCGTTCTATTAAACTCTCGCTGCAAGTCCGCCCGTAGCACAAAGTAGTGAACACCGCCAAAGCTCGTGACAGGCGACGCGCTGCAATTGCTGGTACCTCGTCGATACCAATCGTCCAGGACGCTAATGATTTTCTAAATTCGTGCAAAAGTCAAACTACGCCGCTCTAAACTGAGGTGAGAGCTAATTTTGGGAATCGAATTATCGTAAGTTCGACGCGGCCGGTCAGTCGTTTACGCGAGAGGATTCAATTCGCGCGATTTTTAGGCAAGCCGGTAACGATCGTAGCGTCCGCTTACATGACCAGGCCATGCGGTAATGGAGAGAATTAGCAGGGCTCGGTTCGCACGCAACGTTGAATCGAGGAAGGGTTCGGTGGGGCGGTGGTCAAATTATTCGCGGTGTAGACGGTCGTCTCTGTTTCGATTTGTGCCTCTTCTCGTCGAGGAAGCTTGGCAAATGCTACTCCAGATAATCTGCCAGGACCGCAGAATCCGGCTGGCTTGCCTGGGAACGGAGAGCGGTGCGAAGCAGACGAAACGAGGCTCATCGACCAGAACAGAATGGCCCTCGTTTTTGCGGTCCGTGTAACGTCGCGCTCGTAGACGAAGCGCGGATTAGCAGGCTCGTCCGTTCGATCAAACAACCTAACGATAAAAACTGACTGTTTTTAGTGGAAATAGAAATGGTCCAAGACTCGTCTCGATTTCTGTAATAAAACGGTCGCTGTTCTCAAGCTATCTTTAGGCTGTTTGCGTTATCGAATCGTATACACGTCGGGGATCAACAAGTTCGTTGACTCGAGACAGTCCGCGAGCCGCGTACGTCCGCGTAATATTCAAGGGCATAAAATAATCGTAAGACCGGAGATTTATCGGTCGGACGTCGCGTGAAGATGTTCCGCCGCGAAATCGACCTCCTCATCAGCGATCATCGATGCATCGTTCACAGAGTGAGACGATTGGGCTGTCTTGGGTACCGAAAAATCTCAGAGATAGTCTTGTAGTCGCAACGAGTGGCGAGCAGAGGAGAATTTACCTCTCTGCTTCTCGCGAGAAAATATGTTAACAGGGAAGTGTATCGGGCATCCCGGAAGCCATTGGCCGGCGCTCGTGTTATCTGTTTCAGGTGCATTGAACGCATCTCGACACCGGTGATACGAGCGCAACGACAAACGAGAGAAAGAGAGCGGTACGAGGAATGGTTATCAGTCGCGCGTGCCTTCCCCTGGTTCGTTCGATAGGAACTTTTCTGTTGCTTTTCGTCGAGGATCATTCGAGGGATTCCACGACTCGCGTTGCGAATCACCACAGTGCACTTCCTTTTTTTCTTTCCCGACTCGCTACGTTTGAAATTCCACGGATAAACGATCCTGTGGCGCGTAAATCCCGATCGTTTCTTCTACGGTAAATGGAGTTCAAAGAGAACGTAACGCGAATAAAATAGTAGCTTTAACGAACCACTATCTCCCTTGTTTTCTTTCTTTCCACTTTGCCGTGGAAACTATCGTTGAAAAGCAAGATTTTCGCTAGACGCGAGAAGAATCCTCACCAGGTGACCACACGAGCGCGGTTCGATCGAACGGAACGATCCACATTCCAGCGCCGAATTGATCCTTTGCCGATCTACGTATATTAATACACGCGAGACGAGCAGCTTATACGGACGACGAAACCTCGATTATGACCTCACCACGTGGTACGTGCGTGACTGTCCGGAACGGCAGACCGGCTTCCCGAGGGATGATGTCGGACCATTTAGTCAAGGGTTATAATTGCTGACATCTGCATAAGGGAACGTTAGATCATTACCGAACACGACTGATATAGGTATAAGCTTGGCGAGCATTTGAATCCACGATATTCCCGTTTCTCCCCTCCGAATATTCGGATTTTTCTATGCAACCACAGAACACCCTTAATTGCTGCAATTTTCTAACAATCTCCGACGATATAACGTAATAAAAGAAAACAGAAAATGAAAGAAACAGGATATTAAGATTTCACAGCGACTCGAGGCACGCTTCAACTCCATTTCCTACGAGAAATTTCGTGCAGACTGGACGATATCATTATCACGAACAGACACATTTTCTTCGTGCTCTCGGAGAAAGGTTATGGGTTATTTAAAGATTTCCGTACAATCGTCACGCGAGCCGAGCCATGGCGTGCCTGGGAATGAAAATAATCATAGGAGAGCAGCGACGTCGTGTATCCACACATTCATCTTGCTCTATAGTCTCTCTCTCTCTCTCTTTCTCTCTATCTGGGTTTCTCTCTTCGTATACGTGTGTTTACGTAGAAGCCACAGAGCACGTGCATGCACGCGACTGCAACTGCAATTGGCGCATACGGCCCTCACTCTCTACCCGTTGCTCCCGTGGGGACGTTCTGGAGCATTTCGGTTAGGGTGATAATTGCCGTTAGTGTTACCTGTGATGCACGCATATGCTAGATGCTTCATCGTTCCGGTATGCGCCACGCGATCTCGTCGACGCGTACGTGGCCACGTTAAGCCTGATCCCTGGCTCCGTTCGTGTCGGCACCGTCTCTCGCCTACGCCAACCATTCAGCGTTTGATCTTTTTCGGGATGGACGTTGAGCCCCTTTGCCGAGCGTGACGATGACGATCCTATTTGATCATGTGCATTGCTGATATTGAATCATATCGTGTACCTATTCAAGGCGCTCTGTGAGCAAATATTGAGATAATCCGATCCTTTGATACGAATCTGTCGCTGCCAGGGATTAAATGCTAATCGATTCTTTGACGGTGGATGCATAGGGCTACGATTTCGTGAGGAAAATAGAGGAGACAAGGTTTTCCACGTTTCTCTCGATCGATCGATGGAGCTGATGGCCATGCAGCGTGTGTGCGATCGAGTCAAGGTCGCCATTGACTAGAGCATACGATAATTGTTCGAAATATTTTCGTCCATGTTCGTATACCGTGTACCAAGTCCTGCTGGCATCCATAACGTCCAGTTGTTGGGTTGTTCGGTTGATCGGTTGATCGGTTGATCGGTGACCCTCGATCCACGAAATCGCCTTACAACCGAACGAACATTTATTTCACGCGTTTGAAAGGGCAACGACGGGGACGAGGAGACAGAGGATGTCAGGAAAGAGAGAAGATCTAAGAGAAAGGAGAGGAAGGAAGATAGTGTAACAATACGGCATATGGCGCGTGCTCGTCCCGAATACAACGACGGTAACACGCGATGCAGTTCAGCTGCCGACCGCATCATCGTTTGGTTCTCGCACGAACCGAGAGCCAGGCTACCAGGTTCTTGGTTCGTTCTCCTCTCCTCTCCTCTCCTCTCTTGCCCATCCCGCCCCTCTTCTGTTCCGCCTTTCTTCCACAACTTTGTCTTTGTTTTCAATTTTCCTCGTCCTTTTTTATCGATCTCGCCTCGATGAGATACTATTCTCTAACAGGCACAGGACCTCCTCGATCTTCTCTTCCTCCGTGAGTTCTCCCAGGTTGTTCGCAAAGTTCCTCGCGAGACAAAGTTCTGGCATCTCGAACCGGGGCCCCCGGGGCGAGAAATTCGAGGGATCCCAAGCACGTTGCGTGCTCCTTCTCTCAACGGCACCACGAGATATTAAGAGCTACCTACATCTTCGTTACGTACGTTAGCCCGCAGTTGGCCCACCCATGCTTGATGGCGAGACGAAAAGCATTACCCCCGAGGGCAGCCGCGAACCCCGAAACCAGCCTCGTTCCGTTTCTCCTTCCGTGTTCCGCGTCTCACGTCGCGACTCCTCTTTGTCAACTTTCCAATCCGCGGCAGAGTTGTTACGTTTGTATCCTCTTCTTCGTCGAATATTACCTTCGATATCGTTGTCGTTCAGAAAAATGAATAGGGGCGAAATGGCGTAGAATTTCGAGCCAAGCAAAAATGGGAACATTGAAAAACGAAAGGAACGATGAAAGCTGAAAACAAACAGGATTTCTGAAAAAGAAAAAAAAAAAAGAAAGACACCCCTAATCGTCGCGGTATGATGCAGAAACGCGTAGGATTCTTCGAGGAATCCCATTCCCTCGTGCCGCGAGTCGCGTACAAACGCGCAATTAGCATTTGGAATAATTTCGCGATACGCAAAGGGACGTGGCGGAGAGGGAGTAGAATCGCAGTGGCGCGGTCTCTCGGGTCTCTAGCGAGAGAGAAAGGACGAGAGTAAAAAGGAGAACGGGAGAGAAAGAGGGCCGGCGGTGTAATAGTGTTGGCCTCTGCATCGAGCACGGTGGCTGGTCGCACCTGTCGCGATCATGGTGGTCTCGTCCAACCGAGAAAGAGACGCCCCCACGGCCCAAACGGGTCCCGAACGACTTCGGTTCTGTTCGAAACTCCTTCCAATTTTGCTCGTCTTGCGCCACGTTGCACTCGATCCGTTTCGAGGCACTGTTCTAGAGCTAGATCGTCGAAGAGAAAGCGAGAGGAGCTTTGTTTTATAAACGAACGTAACTCGTTGCCACTCATCGAGCAAAGGAAACGTTCTTTGTTGTTACTTTTTCGCTACGGTACGGCGGTGGTGCAAATTTCGCGCTTTAGAAGAGTTTTGAAACGATTACTAGCCTCGTACAGCAAATGCAATTATCGTTATTGTTAATGCCAAACTTGATCAAAGCTTGGCAAGCTTTTGAGTAAACTAAAGCCTCGGTTTCGTGTAATTCACCTGCGATGAAGTAACTCGAAGAAACCGGCAACTGCGAGAAGTTTAATGAAGTTTGCCTCGGTGTACCGTCCTGTTTCAAAGTTTTTCAGCTAAACGAGCCAGGCTTGAAGATCGGTGGGATCGAACTCGTTGCACGAGTGGTTGAATTTTCGGCACCCGAATCGGTCTAACAGTTTTTAAGGCCATTGCGAACCATTTAGACGCGCGCCGTGCGCCCTTTTTACCGTGGCTAACGAAGACATTATAAGCGGTCGGTTCTCCGCTTTCTCGTTCCTTCGGCTTTCTCTCTTTCTCCTCTTCGTCCTCTTATACCTCCAACTTTCGATTCGTCTTTTTCCCACCCCCTCTTATCCTCTCCGCCACCGTTACGAGGTACGTGTGGTCAGCGAAACAATCGAGAAATAACCATTTCCACGTTCTTTCCGTTTCGTTCGTGCGAGAGAAGGGAAAACACATCGTCGCGAACATCGGGAGGCAAGCGAAAGCCGAAATCAATCTGCGACCGATCGATCGCCGATCAAGACTACGCCGCTTCGTTTACGACGGCGAATACGAAACGCTTCGTACCCTGATTATTCGCGCTTCGTAACGCGCGAGACATCGAGGCAAGAGTGTCGCCTCCCTTTGAAACCGAGTCATCGCATCTTGGCTCCGATTAAAACTTTGTACGCGCTTTAAGCGTCGCTTATTAATTTCTGCCGCTATTATCCTCTCTGGTGTCCTCGGCAACGAGATCTGCAAGAGAGTCGAACAGGATTGCGTAATGTCGCGTGGATAAGAAACCATGCATAACCACGTGAAACGAGGAAAGAGAAGAGGATGAAAATATCGCAACGATACGTCGCACTCGACGAATAACCACGTAACGTCTGTCCGTCTTTTCTTCTCACCATTCTTTTTATTCCATACCTTGAACCTCCGAACGACGATGGCACGGAATCGATCGTGCGGATCGATCGATGACAATGCTCTTTCCGAAGCATAGCGTATATACGATTGCATAACGGTACACGTCAGACTCCAACACGCATACACACACCAGGAACGTGCAACGAAAATCAGCAGGACGAGTGCGCGACGCGTTGCACACCGAGTTGTAACGAGCAGCACAAAAGGAAGCGATTGCACGTCATACTTAACGAGGGCCCGTCCTCCCTCCTTCTACCCTCTTGTTCGCTCTTCCTCCATTTCTCTCTCCTTCTTCTTCTTCTTCTCCTCGCCTTCTTGCTTTTTTTCCTCTCCTTCTGCCTTATTCTTTCCCCCATCAGCTCGTAGGCTCGAATCTCTGTTTATCTTTATCTCTTTTGGTTTGGTTTGTCGGCTCGCGGCTCGGCACCGTGATTACAGGGTACCCGGCACTCACCTCGGTAACTCTGGTGGTCCTCCCTCCTCGTACTACCAGAGGGACGATGCGCAGCATCCTCGGTAGGAGCAAAGAGGACCCTACCTTCCGACTCTTGTCTTTCCTTCTTCCTCCCTTCTTCTCAAATCTTTCTTCTTCTCCTCGTCTTGTTCTCTTTTGCTCCCTCTTCGGATCGTCTCCATCTTCTCTGTCTTCTCTGCCTTCTCTGTCCTCTCTCAGTTTTCTCGACCCGTCTTCGTTCTACGTCTCCGGCTGTCTACTTTTTCGTCCCTTTTTTTCATTCGTCCCGTTCAATATTATTTTTCTATCTTCATTGTATTTCGGTCGGCTTTATTATCCTCGTTCTCTTCGTTGCCCATGCTCCTCGCCACTCGGTCTTCTTACTCCGATCCCCATTCCCTTTTTCTCCCTCCTCTGACCGCCCTTCGTTCGCCACTCTCTTTCTCTCTTCCGCTCTTCCATTGCTCGCTTTCCTCCTCTTCGGTACTAACTACCCGTGTCTTATTAACGATACAGTCGAGACGAAAAGGTAGTCCTGCTTGCGCCGCTGATGTGTTAATCAGGTGATTTCGTGCACCGCCGACGTTTCTTGTACGCGTGCGCGCGCGCGCGCGCGAGCAACGCTTTTCTTTCCGTCTCGCAATGCCCGTTTCGTAACTGGATTCCACTGCCAGTCTACCGGGTTTATTTAATTAATTACGTTGGTATCATCGGGCGAAAAAGCATTATCGAAGGCGGATCGATGAACACCGTCTCGTAAGCACGTGTTTAAATTATTTGAAAGAGTGTTCGAACCTAGTCGGGCTCTAATAAAACATTTTCTCGATAAAACATTCGGTTCGGTCGCTAAATTGTTCATGAAAATATAAAAGCCGAATCGTTTTACTTGCAAATCGAATCTTTTGTTCCTAAAATAGTTTCCGAGTGCAATTTAATGCGCGATCGAAGAGAGCTTTCAGCGAAGCGTAATTCGTTTCTTCTAGTTCTATGCTCTGAAACCTTGGTTGTAGCTTCGTTTACCGTGTCTCGCTTATCGTTATCCTTCGCTCGGTCGTGTGAGACTCTTCTCGAAATCGACGATAAAAAAGGAACGATTCGATTCGACTCTCTCTCTAACGATCGCTTATAGAAAACGACAAAGCTGCAATTGTTCGAAATCGATCGATCTGGAAAGAAAAAATCGGGTGTTGGAGAAACGCGGATAAAAGAAGTAAGCGGACGAAAGGGGAGGAAAAGAATTGACGGGAACGAAGTTTCGTCGACTGCGGAGAGCAAGAACCGAAACGAAGCTGCATCGTCCCGTAACGAGGAGCTTGCCTTTCCACCTGTGGCTACCAGAGGGTATTCCGATTTTCCATCCCCTTCCACGTCCGGCGATCCTATTAGGAGTGCACGCAGCGATGCACTCGCGAACTCTAACGAGCCGTGAGAGAAAACTGCTACAGTCGGGTCCGATGGTTGCGGCCGCCACCTCTAATCTAAAGTGAATTTTCGCCGTGAACCGGCGCCGCGACGCAGCCGATTTATTTTCCACGATTTTATGACGACCGACCATCCTGTTCTCCCTAGTCTCTGACCCCCAACGTTGGCGACGCGAGGGCGGTTTTGGTTAACGCGCAAAATGTCCTGCGGTTCTGGCGCCGGCGTAATGCTTTTGGCGCCAATTCGCTTTAATTACGGGCCGTTGCAATTATCGAGTTCGGCTGGAAGGAACAACGGTCATGCTCGATACCGTCCCAAGAGACGTTCGCTTTTACCGTTTGCTCGAATCGTTTAACTGCGCGTCGTTTGCGTTTAGTATTTTAGAATTGTTTGTCACCCATCCCTTTTCTCTCCCGCCTTCTTCTTCCCTCGTTGCCTTTTCACTCGGTCTGGTTGTTTACGTATCTGTCGTTAAGTAAATTGTACGCGGGTAAAAAGATGCGTTCGTCCAGGCAGCACATTTATTTTCCACGGCTTGTCAAGATAAATCGCGGCCCGAATTGATCCTCGCCAAATGGATGCAGCTCGTGAACCGTTCCCCTGCGTGAAATCAGATAGCCCTTTAGCCAGAAATGTTTCCTCTTCGGCTGTATCTTCTTCTTGCCTCGCGCGCTCCAGAAAGCGAGATTCGGAAGGCTGACAATTCAGCGTCGTTCGGTCCGGTGCGTCTTTATTCGAAGCAACGATCAACGTACGTGCGTAGCTGGGACGATGTCTCCATCGAGAGCGACGACCGTAGTAGTAGAGTAGCGCTCAGTTCCTGCGATGGACGATTTTACGATTACATTACGAGCCATGGCACTGCGGTAAATTGTTGCACAGCCGTTAACGCGGCACCGAATGGCCGCATTAAAGGGGTCGATGCGCGCATGATTTTCCCGGCTGGAATAAAGGGATAATCGGGCCGGAAAGCGGGAAGAGGATCGCGTGTCCCGACGATAAAACCGGACTCTCACGTGTCGACCTGCGAATCGTCGCACCTGCGAGTTTATCAGACGGAAGAGGCCATAGAGTCACGGTAGCCGTCTTCGAGTCTTAAACGGTCAGCGGTAGTCGTACACTCTCCGTGCCGAGCTTATCGCGAGGAACGCTCCGAAGGCAGCTTGAGCTAGCACCCATGCTTCCACCGACCGGAATCATCCTATCGAGGAGGGTTTAACGCCTCGAGAAATCTCCACGGAAACGTTCGCGTGTTGCCATTTTCTGGTCGTGCTAACTCGTCGAGCTTTCGTTGGTTTCAATTTAGAAAAATGTCAAAGGAAGAGGGAACAATTTCCGAGTTTTCAAAGATTGCGCCACCGAAAAGATTGTAAATTTAGTCTGGAGGTTAGGCACGTCTCTATGGACGCGAGTCTCGACAGAACTCTCGGCGTAATTAAGGGAATTAAAGAAAAAGTTTCCACGCCGTGCGAGAGCTGGTGCGCGGCAGGAGCGAGTACATTACGCGCAACCGAGGCGACAAATGGCATTCATACGTCGTCGTCGCCGAATAAAAAGCGGCAAGAGTTAACGATGTACCGGAGGACTTCATTACCGCAGGATTCTCGCCTGCCCTCTGGCAACGCCTCGCGGCTGCCACCCATGGACGTCATTTTGATGGACCGTTATTTATTGCGCGCTTTATAAATAACCGTTAATCGATACCGAGTGTTTCGCTGCGCGCACCGATCGTTTCGTGGCGTCTTAACGATTCTTGGAAAACCAGATTCGCTGCACGAATCGCTGCACGATTTTCGAAACAAACTTCAGCTCTAATAACGATTTAAATCCTTTTCTATTCGGTGGGAGAAGGGTATCCATTCCGGGACGAATTCTTTCGCGAATGCTTCCTCGTCTAGACGATTCTGTTGCGCGCGTAAATAAGAATACAGGAAATTCGTGGAAAAAGGGAGAGTTCACCCGAAACGAGCTACTTCGGTAAACGACTATCCCTCGGAGCCACCGACATTCTTCGACGCGTTTGGGCTCGGAGTGACAATTCCGATAACAAATACGCGGGATTTACGAATTATGGCGCGCGGCTCCATGCCGAAAGAGGCGCGTTTAGAAAGGAAAGGAGCGCGTTCGGGCCGAGTTCGCGCATAAATTCACCAGGATAGGGAATACTTTTGTGTCGGTGTGCATCTACGGTCCGAAAGACCCCGAACGGGGTCTCCGAAATCGGCACTGGTCAACGTCCAAACGAAACGAATCGAAGCACCGTCGACGAGGAAGAAACGAAAGGGAACGCGAGTCGCCGGAAGACGCGGAACGTGTAAATTCCTGTGTGGTCGTTTCCTACCACCTCGTGCCATCTCCTCCGACCACCGTGTCTCTCCGTCTCTTTTCTGCCTTTCTATTTCTCTCTCTCTCTCTCTCTCTCTTTCTTTCGCGTTTTTTCTCTCTTTTTCTCTCTTTTTCTCTCTTTCCCCAGGCCGCTCTCCCCCGCCTCTTTTCAGCGGCGCACAGGCCGATTTAAATATCAAAGGCGGCTTAAATCTGACCTATACCACGCTGAATCATGTTACCTCTATAGGCTTATAAGGGATTTACCAGTGCGCTATTTCGAGGGAACTCCTTTTAGCAGCGTGTTGACCGAGGCGCTAACATCCTCTGGGACAAAGGCGGTCTGCCGCGATTCTAACGATCGTCCCGAGGAAGAATCGAAGGGGGATGGAAATATACATTCGTCCTTGGATCCTCCAGCGAGAAAGTTCCTGATCCTGCGTGTCGCGAGCGTCGACCGTTCGTTCGCCTGCTCGCTCGCTCGCTCGATCGGGACTTTCTTGTTTTACCGAGTGCAATCCTGCTCGCTGCTAGTTCTCCGTAATCACCGTTGCGGTTCATTTACACGCGCTTCTCCGCGGAACGCGATCCAGAGTGTTGGTATTGGATCGCGCACACCTTTGTCGTTTCGCTCATAGCCGAAATTGCCTTCTTCGCGGGGTTCGAAAAAAGCGTAATACCAGCTGGAACGTTTCTCGCTTAGAATCTCATTAAGCGAGAACCAGTCGCGTTACCGCATCGGAATGTTTAATACGTAAGACGGCGATGCACGCAAACGGAAAGAATATTCACGGAATGCGAGACGCGTGGATATTTAATTATACGAGTTCGACTGGCAAAGAAGTCGCATTCACGCGCCTGTTTCGCGCGAAACACGATTTCCTCTTTGCATTCGTCGCGCAACCTCTGTTTCCCGATCCATCTTGTTCGCGTCGGAGCGAACGGAGTCTCGCTTGGTAGTCTTCTTCGAACGAAAATTGTTCTTTCTTTGCCTCTCCGTCTTCCGGGCCAACAGTGCGCTCCCCTTCGAGTCCCCGTGCAATTGTCTCCTATCCCTTCGGAGTATCCTCCGGACCGAAGAAATCGCGTTCCTTTGAGGTGCAAACAAATTTGCTTTACCGCCGTTCGAGAGGTTCGACCAACACTGATTTTCTCCATGGACTTTGCGAACGAGAGTGCGAAGCTACCCTTTCGTAAAAGTGGTACAAGATGTTCCGTTTAAATGGTTGCACGATAACCAGTCGAGGAACGAAATCGGAGGAAGGAAGGTGGTCGATGGTTGTCGTCGAGCCAGCCCATATTTTCTCCCCATACTGTACCTTATTTGCCGATAATCACGAACGAAGATCGGTCCCGGGTAGACAGGGTGATGGCTATTTTAGTGGGTGGAAAATTATACGGCGGCTTCCACAGGCTCTAAAATGGGCAGCTCTTCGGTTACGAACTATAATAATCATTTCGTCGGATGAGGAAGGAGCTCTGGCAGTGGTGGAAGAAGGGGAACACGGGGGAAAGAGTAGGGGGCTCGGATACAGGCTTGTGTATTCGACGAGTCGCTTCCAAGCGTGCCGATGTGGTAGTCAACATATTTACCGGCTCGTTAACGTCTCGTAGAGAGAGGACGACGTTCCCCCTTCGGGGTTTCTCGACGTCTCATTCTTCGTTCTTCCCCGGTCCCTAATACGCACCCCCAATTTAGTACTAACGTGACTCGAAGTAAGTCGTTTAGCGGCCAACTGCCGGTAGACCAGCGTCGTTCGGGTAATTAATTTTGCTCTCTTTTTCGTGGCGCGCATAGTAAGAGGCAACGGCTAGGGCTCGCTAGCGAGCGAGCGCGTGATTGCCGCGCGACGTAGCAAAAATTTCTTCCCTAATTGAGATCTCCAAGTGGCCAAGCGCCGGGACTGATTACGACATTCCAGAGAGACTATTGCCGCGCGTGAACCGCGTTGATTGCCGCGCCGCGGATGAAAGCGGGATCGAATCGTGGCAGGAAAAAACGGATGAACGAAAAGAGGGACGAGATAGATTTGTAGTTGTGCGCTCTTTCTCTCCGCTAGCCGTCCAAAGTGCGCATAAATAATAACCCGCGTATACGAAACCGACGACAAGGCTGGATAATAAGATCGCCGACGCGAAGCAATTGAAAAATTTATGAGCGCGATTGTCGGACAGTGAAATTGGACGACAACGTATCATCGGCGCTAGAGTAGACCGACTTCTTCCTCCCACGAACAGCGAATTCTTTATCACCACCGTATCGTTTCATTTCGCGTTCGAAACGAATACCCCCGCAATTTTTCTGTCCGAAAGGAAGGCACGTTTCGAGAATACCAAACTCTGTGCGATTCGCGATGGTGCACAGAAATTAGTAGACGATCGAAATTTTTGTCCAATTCCGTAGAGACGCGACAAGACGCGGTGGTTCTCCGATTTTTGATTACCCTGTCCCCTTAACGGGCCAACACTTTTCCAACTTGCTACGGTTAACCCAGAAGACCCTCCGCGGATCCCAGCCCACGGTGATTTTTTCCCTTTTACTCGTTTTTGATTGGCAGCGGGGAGAGGAAAGGGAGACCTATAAAGGGCCGCCGAAAAATAAGACAGAGCAACCCCTTCCCAACCTTTCTCTCCTCTTATCCTCTATCGTTCCCTTCCTCTTGCTCGCTCGTTCGTTCTTTCCTACCTCATTCTCTCTCCCTTTCTCTCTCCGTTCATCCCGTGGTCCATCGCTTCTCCCGTTTTCTCCCTTTCTCTTTTATTTTCTGCCTTCTCTTTCCGTAGCTCTACCTCCTCCGCTTTGATTTCGGTAGGTAGAGAGGCTGCGGATCGACCGAGAGGAAACAGGAGTGAGCGAAAGAGACGGAGAGGGAACGAGGCGGCCCCCGAAACCGGGCAGTGTGTAATTTTGCGCCGGCTTAGGAAAACACGGCGGCCACCCGCGCGTTTCGCGAGCGGCGAAGATTTAAAAATAAAAGGTATCCTCCGTGGGTAGGGTTCGGGGGGAGTCGAGGGGCGGAAGAGGGAAAAGAGGGCCACGCCGATCGCAGCGGCCACCTTGTTCTCCATTCGGGCGTCTCTTTGTCTCTTCGAGGCGAGAAGAGAGCCACTTTGCATTCCCGTGCCACGCGTGCTACTCGAAGGAAAGCTCGGCGAATCGAGCAACGATTCCTATCGACCGCTACGTTTCGGAGTATTTTTACATTTTCGAATTCGCGGCTGCTGCGCGTACGTTCGAGCGGTTGTTTGCAAAAATTTTTGGTCCTGATAAACGAACGAGATGATTTTCGAGCTGAAAGCTCCGAAAATATTCAAGGTCGATCAAATATTTTCCACCGTACTACGAGTATATTCGTTCAACGATCGAACCGGAAGAAACTTTAGGAAATCTGGTTACGCATTCTTCTCTTTACTCGAGGACCGCGATTAGACGAGTCCCGGAGGAGAGATCCGAAAATTTCTGCTCCTCGCGTTTTCCCTCCCACGCTTTAATTCGGCGCGCACGTGTTTTGACACTTTGGGCTAGCGTATACGCGTACGTGCTCCGATAATGGTCTGCGCCGTGCCGCGAGAGAAAAGACATTTCTCTCCAGGCCTCTCGAACTCCTCCAAGCATAACCACTTTCTTTCGTCTGAAATCGAGAGAAAGGAGCCCGAGGTGTTTGCGGGATTCTTCCGCGTCTTCCACCGTGTCTTTATCCTCCTTATCCCCTTGTCGAGTCGGCGTATGAAGAAGTTCCTATCGCCCGGTGGAATCTTCTTGGACCCGTGGATGTGGCCGTGGCTGTGGCTGTGGCTGTGGCTGTGGCTGTGGCTGTGGCTGTGGCTACCGTCCAAAGTGCAAGCTTTCTCTCGACCGCGAAATAAATTCTCTATTATCCTTTCCCGCCACGGGCTTTTGGAACTGTCGCGCAAAAATGCCCCACCTCTCCGACACTCGATAAAACGCCTCTTAAACCCTAAAATATAAATTCCACGTTTCCCTCCTCGTCACTCTGACTCGCAACTTTTGGTTCTCACAAAAAGCCAGCTGCTGAGAACCGAGATAACCTAATTTACAGAAGAATTTTTAACTGCTACATCTCTCTGGATCTTCTCTTTTTTCTCTTTTTTTCTTTTCTTTTTTTCCTCTTTCGATGGGCGTATCTCGTCACCGATCTATCGGAACGAAGCCCAATCGATATTTAACGGCTTAATTTCGAAAACGGAGCCGACGAGGATCCGGCAAGGCACGGCGACGCGACGGTAGACAAAATTTTGTCGCGCGAATCCGAGGCCTCCGTGGGTGTGTTTACTCTGCGCCGTCACTTCGTGGTCGTCCCTTTTTTTCGCGTTCTTTTGGCCCAGGTAACCAGATACATCGGCGGCGGCACGCCGTTCCTGCCCAAAAGGGACCCCCACGGCGCCGATGGCGCGGTGGGTCCGCGTATACGTGCTCTCCTCCGCACGATAGAGACCTCGCTTTTTCGCTCGTCTTATTTCTTCCACGGCCGTCGATCGATATTCTCTCGCCTGTCCTCTCCGTGTCGACCGTCGACTCTCGGGCTTACGCGTGCATTTAGAAGACCGATTACACGCAACGTTCCCTCTGTTTCAACATCCCTTCCCTTAGGTTAAAGGAAAATTGTTCGTCTTAGGGTTGAAAAATTTCTCGAATTTCCCTCTTCCAAATAACGTTGCGATCGTCTTTGTAATAAAACGAAAACGAAAACGAAAACGAAAACGAAAAGAAAAAGAAAAAGGAAAATAAAAACGAGGTTTCCAGCCGGGAAATATGGACGTTCCGCAGCAGCTACGACTGGCTTGGGAAGCTTCATAATTTCTCGCTCGAGGCGTTGAAGTTATTAACACAGACTTAAATGTTGCTTCGCGCCGGGGAACATTCACAATGACGGTACGCTGCGAAGCGTATAATACGTGCGGTCGAAAGCGTACTCGGCAACGAACAAAGTACCAGTCGTAACGATGAGCTTGATTCTGAAATAAAGTACCATTCGGTTACACCGTAGCTGAGCTAATTTTCTCCTAATTGAAATTTCAGGTTGGAAGCTGGAATTCGAAGATCGAGATTCGATACGATTGCGTATGGATGGAGGTTACCAGAGAGAACAGAGCAACGTGATTCTGAGGTAATCTTGATTCCTCAACATTGAATGGGCTGACTCGGAGCAAGCAGCATCGCGATAGCGCGATACGCTATCCGTGGTTTGGATCTTCGAACATCGTCTTACGATAACGAGGAGAACTCTTGGCGATAAGGTTGGCGCGGTGATTCGAGGGTTAGGTGGTCGATCGTGTGGTTGTTTAGCGCTTGAACGTCGCACGGTACTCCAACCAACGAGCTGATTATTTCGCCAACGCGTCGTGGCACCGAAAATTTGTCCGACTACGAACCGAACAAATTTACCGATAATTCTGAGTTCTTTTGCGAGCTTTTTATTTGGACGATGTTCGAATATCCTGTAGGGGGTATCGGTAGACGATAAGGGAGCTTGTAATTCACGATTTTCACGATGGTTTCTGCCAGCCATAAACGAATGTAGCCACGCTATGAATATTTCATCGTGTTCTGTGCGCCAGCAGTTCGTCGGTAAAGCCTCGTTTGTATTGCGCGTAATTCCATTGCGACCCTTAGCCCTACCACCCCCTTCGACTCTAGCGTTGCTTAGTTTCTTCACACGGTATTTACATGAATTTGCATAAGCACGATCGACTACGATTTTAAATGACCGTGGACGTCCATTTCGTCTGGCCGCGATCTTTCTCGTGCCGCGCTTGAACCACCATTTGCGCTCAAACGATCGATGATCGACGATGCTCGCTTAGACTCGAATTACCGAAACGGTGCTTGATCGCAGGAACGGTGGAACGACGAGTAACGAGCGTTCTTTTCTCGCGTTCCCGGACGCTAACACGAAGAAAATGTCGAATACGCGTTCAGCCCATGCGAGATGAAAGAGGAACCGGGGGCCATAAACCAGTTTGTAGCATATAAGAGGCAAATTCGTAAAAGCGTAATCTTACGGTGGCCGGGGGCTGTCTCGGGCCGGGGTCACGTTATGATAACATCTTTATCCTTTCTCGTATAAATTTTACGGGGAATGCCGCTTTAACCGAAATACAGCCGTAACCGAGCATACGAATTATAAGGATCGTTTTATGAATTAAACGGACCCCGGTCGCGGCGACGATAAAATTGTGCTATTCCTTTCACTCTTTCCGCCGCGACAGGGGGTACAGGGAGTAGTCGAACAGAGATATCAAAGGCAACGAACAGCAGAAGTATAGGGCGCCACTCTTTAACGCCTCTCGTTTCCTTCCTAATAACGGTGAAACAAACGACTTTTTAACCGACCGACGTCTGTATGGGGAAACGATGCGACTGTCGCATAGAACGTCTTACGATCGCAGGCATAATCGTCAACTTTGAAACTTTCTCCATTAATCCTTCTCCCCGTATTGGTTTATTTCCCCTTAAGGAGATAATCCAACTGCTCGTACACATCTTCTCGCGTGAGTCACTCTAGCTAAATCGGTAAATTGAATCGCTCGATTATTATCCAATTACCGAACAATTAAATACGGATATATTTGTTGAACGTATATCTGGGAAGGTTTGGGGAAAGAGGATACTTGGAGGCACGCCTGGTCTGTGCGCGAGCTATTAAATCTATACCGTTCCAAAACTATCGTCCACCGCAGCGGTGTTCCCTTTTAACATCCGACATATTCCGGACACGCGCGGAATTTCAAGTTTGAGTCCACCCCGTTGCTCGTGCAGCCTCTAACGAAAGGGTAGCACGAAGATATTCCAATAATGCGCAACACGGTTTAGAGGACACAGCGCGTGCCTGGCCGTCGCCTCCTTTCTTTCCCCCGCGAGCAGAGGCTCCTCGAAAGACGGAAAAATCTACCCCTTTCGGGTGCCAGACCTTCTCGCGCGACCGAACAGAAACTATGTAAACAGAAAATCCGATTACACCATCCGACTCCCTCTTGTTGTCTCTCCTTTATCGCGGCAAACAAAACTATCCCGTTAACCCTCGACTTCTATCTTCGATCGCGTCTAAACGACACGGGAAACAAACATTCAGCCCCGATCGAACGTCTTTCTTCGCTTCCTACCCCATTATTCGAGTTTCTGTTACAGATTTTTCTTACGATGTTGTAATGTTGTAATATTGGGGAAAAAGTTGCTACTGGTCCTCGTATTTCTGAAAACAAAAGTGTTCTCGTTGCCTACTTATGGCGTTGACCACACGTGGGCAAAGAACAGGGCGTTTCGTCCGAATGCAAGAGCGGCGTCAACGTGGGTGTGTCGACCTCGACCATTCTTTCTATATCGTTGCGCATTCCTCGGCCATTAACCGCAACGCTATTCTCTTAAGATCGGTAAAAAACAATTCCACGAGTCGGATTGCAGGCTCGAAGACAAAGACTCAGCTACGACTGGAACTAAACAGCTTCTGGTTCTCGGTCAGCTTCCCACTTGTTTACGCGTCGTTCTCTTTCAACCCTTTTCGCGTACAATTTCAAAAGCAGGGAAACATGGAGACCTTTGAGAATAGCGGCCCGCCGATAACTTAAAGTATAGGATTTATTTTTGCTTCCGATCGTACCCGTTGCGCGAATCGACGCGATTCGTTCTCCCTGCACGAGGATTTTTTTCACGGTGACTTATCGAATTCATACGCAGCCGATATCCTCGATATCGATTCCTCGCTGACAGAGACTAACCGTGCCTCGTAACTCTCAACGTATCTTCCTTACGTTTAAAAATTCAAACGATCGTACGTCATATTTTAGCGTTAGGCGCGCCTATGTCTTTGAAAAATCTGGTCAGCGAGACAAAACGAATGTTCTCCGTTAACAGATGAAAAGAGAGGGACCGATTGTGCGATGTAAAAATGAATTCGAAAGTGATTTGCTTTCTTCTAGGGNTCGCTGACAGAGACTAACCGTGCCTCGTAACTCTCAACGTATCTTCCTTACGTTTAAAAATTCAAACGATCGTACGTCATATTTTAGCGTTAGGCGCGCCTATGTCTTTGAAAAATCTGGTCAGCGAGACAAAACGAATGTTCTCCGTTAACAGATGAAAAGAGAGGGACCGATTGTGCGATGTAAAAATGAATTCGAAAGAGATTTGCTTTCTTCTAGGGCGAGATCGTAGAATTGGTGGTGCAGCGGATTTCGTTTCCGCCATTGTTATAAATCATTCATTTCCGTTGTTCGCATCGTTTTCCATGATAAATTACGTTACAGTCGTATTGGAGGATTCAGATTCTTGGATGCAACGAGTACGCGCTTAGATATTATCGAAGGAGAAGCTGTTTAACCAGCTAGTCCGTCAGAAACGGTCGAGAAATCGAGTGCCTGGTTTGTCCTAATATCGCAATATTGTTCGCCCGTTCGTTATCATTTCGAACGCGAATCACGCTGAAGATGAATTCAATTTCATTTTTGAATAGGAACGAGTATTTGATAAATTAATTTAATTTAATTGTCGGGAACAAGAATGTACCGTACAATATTTTCATCGAAATTTCACCGTTCCATGGTACAATTTCGAAAAATTCTTACCACTCCGCGGAGATTGAACCGTGAATGTAACAAAAGAAATAACTCACAGATTTTAAAATACAGCTGTCAATATTGGATGGAGCCGGTTCGAAGATAGAAACTGTATTGTTCAATAATTCATGTCATTCGACTGAAAGGCTTAACACGGTTCAACGATATTCAACCTGCCACGGATATTCCCTCCCCTTTTCGCGGAGGATGGACCGAAATCCCAAAGGAGGTCTGCGAGAAGTATTCGGCAAGCGTGTTCGCGTCAGAACCAGCGTATTTAAAAGTCGGTAAACCTAACGAATTTCTATTCATCTCTGGCGCCGCATAATTATGCAACCTAATTAAGCGAGCGATTTAATCAAGATTGTTGAAGAAACCTTTCTTTTCTCGACATGCGTTCATTAACGCATTTATGCTCGAAATTCTATCCGAGAGAAAGGCGTATCGTTTGCTGGAACAAATTTTCTTCCTCTGCGTTATTCTTTTGGTCTGTTTTGTTCTTTTTGTTTTAAAAGTTTGGCTAGAAATCAATAAAAATCCAAAGTTAAGGGAAGAACGAAAAAGGTACAAAGTACACGCAGACAGGGGCAAATAGGCCACGACAGGATGGAGTAGAAAAGGTAAGAGCAATGGAAAGAAAAAGGAAAAGGAAAAGTCGGAGCGCGACTGGCCGTCGGATTAAAATGTTATTCGCCGCGGGCGGCCTTATCAAACGAACCAACGTTGCAACGATTTTGTTTTTTGCCTCTTTTTTCCTCTTTGCAACGCTTCTAATTTACACGCAACTCTCAGCGAATTTACGCAGTTCGCGCGACAACCCACGGATAATTACTGCAGGGACATTTTTGCATAACGTAGATCATGAAATTATCGCGAAACGTTTCAACGAATTCGATGCGTAGACGCATGTATAACGACGCTCTTTCACCGCCGCGTACAATTTACTTGGCAAGTCTTGTTTTCGTTGCGTTATTCGAATACGCAACGACGCTGAATTTAGTCGAGTCTCGCGATATCCTGGCGTTGTCTTGTCAGAGGAACTTGCAGAAACTGAAGAAAGCTTGTAATTAATAGTTGGGAGCAGATTGCCGTTGGCAATTACTTGAGCGAGAAGAAACGAGACAAAATGAAGCAGTTCCGCGAACAGACTGTAACTTGTACACATTTTGTGGTGTACAATAGAGTTGGCGAATCGATGGCGACTTGGATCGTGAAAATCGAGGGCGACGCAGCCGCTATTTTCGCCTAAAGTATTTACACAACGTCACTCAATTAACGCACAGTCAATAGGGACACGCGTCGTGTTCGCGTCGTCGAAACAACGGCCCATTAATTCGCGCCCCGGCCCCGTGTTTAGTCGGCGACGAGGTAAATATCATTTCCCGGACGAAAAGTACGCTTGCCGCGCAATTCCGACGCGCATCGATGCCTTCGATCGTGACAGTCCCGATTGCGTGTCGATACGGCATTCCGATTGTCGCTTCACGGTTTTTCGAAACGCCGGAACCGGAGGTCGCGCCGAAAGGAAGCGCCTACGTTGCGACAGATATTAAATTTTGTTGCATTGCGATCCGATTTATTTTCTACAGTTTGCGTCCTGTAAACGATAAATCCTTTAAACAGAGATTTCACAAGTGCGTAACTGCGAGAACGGTGAAAAGAGACTAGGGCTTCGAGCTTTTCAGGAGCTTTAATTCGTCGATACAACGTCGATACAACGTCGATTCGTTTTCAAAGTCGTAATCGAAACTGTTTAGCAATCATAGTTGGTGTTTACGAGAAGTTTCGGATATTCCGCACGCGTTCGCGATTCCTCGTTGACGTTAATCCAATAAAAGTTGCCTAGTTGAACTTCTCGTAAACGTAAATCTTGTCGGTCGAACAGCTCGTGCTGTCCACTCTTCGCAACCGATCGCCACGTTGTGCATTCGCAGCTCGACGTCGTCGCTTCTAGCGTTCAATTCGATTTCTGGGAATTTAGAGGGAGCAAAGAGAACGAGACGAAAGAATGGAGTGGAAAGAGTAGAGGAAAACAAGGATCCGAGGTGCGACGAACCGCGTAGAAATCCTCTGGTTCGAGACCAATGTGTCTCTCGTGCGTAATTACAGGACGCATCGAGTTTTCTCGTCCACCGGCAAGAATTATGCGGCCGTGATAAATTCCGACGTTTCTCTGGCCCGTCGAAAGAGGGAACCGTGTTACGTAGAAATTTTGTGTCTTTCCTTCTCGGCCCGTGAAATCGCGATAAGCGGTCGATCGAAGCCGAGCCGTGAGAATTAACGAGGTCCGAATACTTGCGGCTGACCGAACGGTATTCGCGATACCGGCGAATTCCATGGAGATCCGCCAATTAGATTCGAATCGATGCAGGTCAAGAATACGCAAAACACTCGGCCCCAAAGATATTTCGGGTCTGCAGGGAACAGGTAGCGAGAGAGGAAACGCCCGTGGTATTCCCAGTACTTCGATCGGTAGTCGCGTTTATCCAGAAAATAAATTTCGCCCCGGACCGATTATCCGCGATAACGTTTCCCACTTGGTAATTATGCGAACAATTAATACCCAGCTCGCACGGCTAAGTCTGATCAAACCGTGTAATCCTTTCAAAGAGAAAAGATGGAGAGAGACTGGAGAGAGGATCGATGAAGAAACAAAGTTGAAACTAGCTGTCTTGTAGGTATAATAATTAGATCGGAATATCGAGAAGAAGGTTGACCGGTCTTGACGGCAGTTTAGTTCACCGATAGTTACCAGTTCCATCGTGAAGGACCACACGCGAGCTCCGTCGTTCCTTCCCTCTGTTCTTTTTCGCCTTGGTGCTTTACCTCGTGTTCCCCGGATGCCCGGGGCATTTCACAACCAATAATCCAAGTCCCACGAACATAAGTCACTCGGTGTTCCCCTTGCAGGATCCCAGGTATTTTATCGGAAGCAAAAGTGGCAACAATAAAGGTGGGATGTGTCGTTCGATTCGGAGTCTCCAATTCTAAGTCCTGAACACGGCCAGGTATTTGCATTAATTCGCGCAGCCTGGACGTCTTTTCGGCTCGTTCTTGCCTCTTCCTCCCAATCTTCTTAATTAGCATTAAAACGTGCCAGAAAGTTCTCGCTGCGAAAATTCCAAGTAATTATACTATTTCCGACTACGATCGCGTAACCGGCCGTTCGACGGTCCCGAAACTCCTTCGAAGCCCGAAATTAAAAATTCAGAATCCTCGCAAGATAGCCAATAATTTTAAACGTTAGGGATCGAATTTTCTGCTCATCGATTATACTTAATTGTAACTAGAGAAGAAGTTACAGCGACGTTATTAAAAAGCGTGTACAGACACGTCAAGGGCCAAGGTATCAGACGCGTGTTTCAAAATGGCCACCCTCGACTTGGACCACTGCCCCCCTTCCTCTAACCCACCTCCAATTCACAGCCACTACTCCTCTTCCTGCACTCTTCATTGCCGGGGGGTCCTCTTAATCAGCGATCGCAGCCTGAGAGTAATATAGATCGCGGGATGACGAAAAAAAAGGGTTAGAAAAAGGAGAAGAGAGAAAAGAAGCGTAGACGACGAAAAAGAAGAAGAAGAAGAAGAAGCAGAAGAAGCAGAAGAAGAAGAAGACGAAGCAGAAGACGAAGAAGAAGAAGAAGTAGTAGTAGTAGTAGAAGAAAGAAAGGAAGCTTATGAGGCGGGACATGGAGGACCCGGCGCTAAGCGTTCGCTCGTAGTCAGCGAAATAACTTTCTGTAATTCAACCGTACGGCGACGAATACTAATTCCAACCATTAATCTCTGCGGGTTGCCTCGTACGAACCTTTTCGATCCCGGCTGGTCTGTCCCCTCTTCCGCCGGTGGACGGCTTTGAGGACGTCCTTAAATGCTGCGGAACTGCTGACCGTGATTCTCAGATGCGTGCTAATCTCCGGAAAGAAAATCCGAAGAAAATTGAAGGATGTTGACTTTGTGTCTTCATTGGGTCAGAATTTTTATTCGTTCACTGTAAACACTCGGGGTTAAAAGGCGGTCAGTAGGTTGAAACGTCGTCCTCGTTTATTCAACGTTCGTGGTCCAAACATTGACCCAACATCCTCCATAAAAATCTTCTTCTACGTTCCATGTCCGCGTTCTATCGAAAAACGATTAATCGGCTAGTCGGGCAATTAGGGGTTGTAAAATGCAAGATTTAAACACGTTTCACCTTATCATCGAGTAAGCCATGATTTTTCTCAGAGTTTGTCGCGGTTTTTCTACACTGTCTGAAGCAGACCGTTGGGATTATCGACTAGCGAATATGACATGTTACAGGGGAATCGACGAGCGACGAGGTACGATGAAATCCACCCACCCTCTGCACCTCCGATACACGTACGGACGTTTTTTATTTTTTATCGAGTTCATTTGACCGCTTGTTAATACCGGTACGGATGTATCTTTGGCTCGTCGTTCCGTGTTGACGTAACGTTCGAGTTAAATTAAAAAATCTGCCAAGAAATTAATAACACGATCTCCATTAAAAACCTATTAAGCCCACGTCGTTGTGCGGTCCCTTAAATATACGTTGGAGAGTCCTTTCGAAATTAGAGTTTCGATAAAATATTCCGTGAAATAGAACTTGCGTTTATCCTTCGAACACGGCTCTACATCGAAGCCACCGATGACCCTAGAGCGAGCGTATCTACAAGTTATAACTTTAAACCAAACAATTTCCCCGCAAACGTTTCATTCCGACACCGAGGACCAGCCACAACGCCATAATGCTTCGTACACCGACAGAGTTTGTTCACGAGGGATTAGAAATATACGAACGTTCGTCAAGTATTCCCCCATAATTTCGTTCAAAGTCATTCGGTTTATAATCTATACTCGATTCGCGTGTGTAGCGACGAAACCATGGACCACGAAATATGAGAAGAAACGGCGACATTGAGGCGTCGGGCGAATCCCATGTTGCGGAATTGGCACGATTCCACCGGTAGCACTTGTCGCTCGCGCCTCTGCATAAATTCTTTTTCGCCACGGTGGCTCGAGGCTGCTCTACCTGGCGTTTGCAATTAATAGGATCAGATTGAGCGAGGATTTCGCCATGTGGCAAGCTTTCCTAGCCATCGCGAAAGAAGCGATTTTCGCGTTAATCCGGTCAGGATAAAAATCTCTCGGAACCCGCTAAACTTTCGTCCAGTATCTTCAATTGCATTCTAATCGGTTTTACGAAACAGATAACGACGTTTCGTTTCGTGGTGCTTGTCCATCTACGAATTTCGTGACGATCGTTCGATGGAAAATTAATACTGGCTAAACGTTTTATGTAATCGAATTTTTTTGCGATCCGCTTTATGTTTTTCCGTTTCGCGTATCTCGAAGGATAACATCCAATTTGATTAATTCGCGAAAAGAGGAAGGAATTTTGCCGTGCGCTTTCAAAGACATTTTTCATTACTTTCGGCACGAAAAATCGAAGAAACTCAAGGCACAGACAGTCGCGAGCAATTCCTTTGATCGAGTTGATATCGAGGCAAACGTGGACGATCATCCTCGCGAGATGTGCCCGCGCAGACTGGTCGATCTGAATTTTTTACACGGTCAATTTCGCCGAGCCATAAATCCAGTCGTAGGAAATGAAACGGGTTCGCGACTTTTGCGAATTTCATGGCCGCTCACCGATGATACCGACAGTTTCTTTTGACATAACCGGAATCAACGAATCACCGTGAATTCGTTATCACGGTGAACGAACTCGAGGTTCGTACGTTTTGAACGACGCTTTATTCATCCGATGGCAACAGGAGCTTCATTATTCAACGGGACCGTGACAGCGAACGATTTCCCTTTGCAACCGACTATCTCCAGTCGCTTATTCTATTTTTATTCTATTTTTATTCTATTTTTATTCTATTTTTATTCCATTTTACATTCTTCGACCTTTATCAATTTTTTGATCGCGTGCAACAAGTTGCACCAGACGTTTTAGAATATCGATGTCTTAATGGATTTCCGAGTTGAAAGTACGGAATAGAATGCAAATTAAACATTCGTTAATAGTTTCATCGTGCATTTCATTCATACATCAACTACGGTGAAACAAAAATAGGAGTCGTGAACAAGTGTGCAATTTGTGTTCGTTGGTCCCAATTGTAACATCCTTCTCTAATAATATTATACTTTGATAAAGCGTCAGAAATCGTCTGCTTCTTCTGCTCCCAATACCCCTTCTATTATTCGAGCATCCTCTCCGGTTCTTATGTAGCCTGATTTCTTTGTCTACCAGCGTCCTCCGGTCTTCGAGCCACTTGGGTGCCGAGCACCTTCGAAGAAGCTCCAAGACAGATTTTAACATGAACCTTTGGCGCGAACGAATTCTAGACCGCGTCATCGGACGTATTAGGAAATGAATTTGGCGGTGAAGTCTTTTTGCCCTTTTCTCTCGAGCCTCTTTCGTTCTGGTTTCGATTCCTGTTAAAGGCGAAAATGAAACCGCTTACATCGCGGATAAGGACTTGCTCGATCAAAATATTTTCGATCCTTTACGATCTTTCGATTCCGTTTTACTATTTGTACCTTTGGTACCATCCTATTAAATAGTTATTATACTCGGCCGCAACGGTTACTATAAATCAGCGTCATGTTCTTTCTCAGCAGCAATTGGTTGCTTCTATATTCCATCTTGGTTTCTGGCATCGGTTTTTTTCTTCTCGCTACTCCGAAGAACCTAGATAGAGAAGAAGGAAATAGATTTTGCCGCGAAATGGATCGGATTGCCGGATCGAATGGAATTTAATCACACGAAAGTCCGACAATCGGTTCGCTGGCTTATGAAATAGCGCTCGGTTAAACGCGCGTGCAATATAAACTTTCATATCTCACAGACGCCGGCTTACCCGCTCGAAACCTCGAACCGCCTCGAAACGCGATGAAAAGCTGGACAATTATTAAAGCGATAACTAGTTTTAATAAAGAGGACGGGATTATACGGCGGTTCCGTGGCGCAAACCCGTGACCCGGGGTATATTAAAATGTGCCACGGTTACATGACGATCCGCGCGCGAAAATCCCATCTAACGGGGAGCTACGGAGCCGAGTGTCGCCGATTTTCTCGAGAAAACCCAGAGAAGAACGCGCCACGAACGAGCAAACTTTCCGACCACGAACGAAGCACCGAGCGGCCGACTAATTAACATAATTAGAATCGCTCTTAACCGTGGACCATGCAAGAAGGAAAGTCCCGGTGGGAAAGTGGCGGTGTCACGCTGAAAAGTGGACCATGTTGGAAGACACCAGTTGGGGAGTAACTTTTTCTACGTGACTCGCTAATTTTCCAGACGGACCGCATAATGAAACCATGTTTCGAACACGGATGGTGAACGCGACGTAGCGCGACCACCGACGTAGGCGATAAGTGAGTTTTCCTCAAAGTTCCGTCCTCGTTCTCGTCCGATCTTCGTCTCGGAGAGATTCTTACGAGCTGAAACCTCCACGAGAAAACGCGCGTTTACGGGTGTTACACGCCTACTTTCGGGTTTATTGAATCCAAGTGGTCCAGCGATGGGTCCGATTAGGAGGAGCGGAAGCTGCAAACGCTGAAATCGATAGATTCATGGACTTAGCGAGATGATGAAGTAGGTTAAAACCACCGACAACGGTGTGTCGTGGTAATAATTATCGCGAGCAACGGGTCCACGCGTTGCAGGTGCGAAATATTCGAGAGGGTGGCCACCACCGTTGTACTAATTTACTTCTAATCGCTGGAAAATACCGGCGGATAGAATAATATTATTATCCGGTATAATGATATTATCGCGATTTGGTGCGATGATGTGGGAGAGGGAGACGTCGAGGGTGAGGCGAGTCGAACCACGGCCAGAGGGGAATGAAGAGGGGGATGAAAATCAAATTTCAGCGAAGTTTGCGCAAAATCATTATTATTATGGCAGATCGTTGCAAACAATACGCTCAGGATTTCAAATATTGATCCTGTGACGTAATCGTTGCTGAAATTGCCCCAGCGGTCCGCTGTAACGTGTTACGGTCTCGTTATGGCGTTGGTTTATGGGGAGCT
Organism: Ctenoplectra terminalis; assembly: GCA_019453375.1. NCBI lineage: Eukaryota > Metazoa > Arthropoda > Insecta > Hymenoptera > Apidae > Ctenoplectra > Ctenoplectra terminalis. The sequence goes on along the minus strand of SMSQ01019073.1, from coordinate 224,905 downwards.
GCTTAGCAAACATACTATTCTAATCGGCGATAAGGCCAACGCCGCGTGGTCTGTTTTTCCGGATACCGTCGCATCGAATTAACTCTCTGCAACGATTCGCGAAAATATTATACGAGCACCTGTTTTTCGTTTCCCTTTTTTAAGTATACATCCGAGTTGTGTATAATATTAGCCCTTGGAACGTAACGTTGACCGTGCCAAACGAAATATCGCGACGGGGACGCTACTTCATTTTTTGTCCCCGTTTTTTTAATTATTTTTTTCTCCCTTTTTTTTCGTTCGTTAATTTTTCCTCGTCTTATTTCCTGTCGTTTTCCCGCGAAACGCGCGAACGAGATGCTCGCGTAACTCCACGGACTCGGGGAGAGAGTTCGCGTTTGTAACAGTAGATTAAAAAACAATCGTGCTCGACGCGTGGAATAGAGGCGAAAAGAAATTAGCTCGTGAAGTATGTAGCCGCACGGATACGCCGCGTAATTCAACCCCTCAATTTGCCAGCCGCGTTAATGGTTCCCGAGCAAATAGGTCGACGACGTCAAAAGATCAGACGGATACGACGTGGAAAGATGCGTTCGAGCCATGGGGAACAGCGCAAAAGTGCTATCGCGTACAGAAGCAGAAATTACTATTAAACTCGATTTCCTCGAAACGTCAAGGGACGCGCACATATCGTGGCCGGGTTCCATTTTCGCGTAGAGAGCGCAGAGATCCACGAACTCGCTCACCGAGCACCGGGTTTCAAAATCGAGAAGAAAAACAAATGGCAACGAGAGAGGACGCGCTTTTCGATTCGCTATCTCTTCCATCGTTCGTGGAATTCCAACTTTGTCGTTGCAGATAGAGAGGGAGAGAAAGAGAGAAGTTTGTGCAAACAACGCGAATGCAAGATAGAACTTGGAAATGAAGAATCGTCCGATTACCAATACGAGGGAAACTCGATGAACGGTTTAATTCAAGATCTTTCAACAATTTTCTGTATTTCTGAATTTATCTCGATCAGATTTACACGCGAAAACAAAGATGGTCTGGTCCTCGACGCAGAAGGGCGATGAGTTTTGACACGACGTCGACAAAGTTGCCGCGGAGGCTGTATAATTTAAATGTAACTCAAACAGTCGGTATTCGGCGAGTATCCACTTTAATGCCAAAAAAAAAAAAAAAGAGAAAACGAAAGGGAGACGGAAAAAGAGTAAGAGAGAGAAAGAAAGCCAGTGTACGAGATCACGATGTGCACATACATTTCTGTCAGCCGACGATGGAAGAAGAACGATGGGTACGTCGAGCAAGCTGGCACACGGTGAAACAGGGAAAGAAAAGGGTGGCTGCTTCCATGGGGGAAAGAAAGGGAGACAGACGAACGCGGAGGGTGGTTTGAAAGAGCGACGGAGAGAAGAACGACTCCGGAGAGAAGCTGGGGATTTCAAAGCAAATTGCCAACCTCACCCACGAACCCCTCGTGTTTCCTATCTCTTTCTGTTCCTCTTTCCTCGATCCGTCTATCTTGATTTCTGTCTCTCCCTCTCTCACCGACTTCCCTTTTCGGCTGCCGTGTCGCTTTTGGCTTTCTCTTTTACGTTACACGACACACCCTGCCAAAAGGAGCCGAATTCGACGTTCATCGGTGACACGCGGAACGCCTTGCGCTAAATGTTTTCACGTTCTTTCTGGTTCGAGTAATCGCGGAACGGAATTTCAAGTTTATTAAATACGGCCCTTTTATACGCGCCGCTCTTCTCAGCCGTTCCACGAGATCTCCGATAGTCAGTTGCGGTTAACTTATCGTCGCAACACGCTTCAACGGCACAAAATTTTTAGTCCGAGTTTAGAAAAGAAACTATTTATACGAAATTTGATGTCCAATGATAATTACGCGTAAAATAGTGGAATCTGATCGAAACGATGTTACAGTAATTTCCTGACAGAGTATCGTTCCAGTTTCAGTTCCAATTCACGTTTACTCGGTAAAAAGTTTCGCTAAAAAGTATCGGATACATGATAATTACTCTTGTGGATTTGAATATCAGTAATGTAAAGCACAAAGCTGCTTTGACGAATCGTAGCGCTCGATTCTTTGAAGAACGACGGAAAGGACGCAGCCACGGTACCAACGAGAAAATTAATGAATTCGGTATCGACTTTAGCCAGACCCGCTCGATACCGCGGCTAATTATTGCGTAATTTGTCCCTGACGATATTAATAGCGACATATATTGCGACATGAAAGACAGCCTCGACCCGAGGACCGGGCCCATAGACCAAGAGATCGCACGATGAGATTGGGATTGTAGATGAGTCGGGCTTCAAAGGGGAACCCCCCAGGGCGAGGATAAGCAGGGGAGAGTTCTCGATGTGGGAGGACTACCTCGTAATCGAGATGCAGCGAGAGGTAATCTCCGGCCTGTCCCCTGGCCAGTTATCTTTTTGCAGCCTCCGTCCTGTCTCTTCGTTCCCTCCTCCCTGTTCTCGGCAACCGTTCAAGATAGCTCGGCTTTCGCGTTAATCTATAAACTATATTAACGAGTCTCGCAATTATTACGCCATTATTACCAACGACCTATAATTAACCTTTACCGAGTAATTAATTTCATCGCAGGTATTTGCTCGATAGCTGGACGATAGTTCGCGGAGAATAATCGGTTCTTTTAACGAGTGGCGCTTTAAACGTGACGGTGTCCGTCAAAAGTGTCGACCGTGACGACCGAGTCTCGCTTATTCCGACGATTACGAAATAATCGAGCAACGAACGAAAGGGCAAGGGAATGTAGTCGCAATCCGCGCGGAGCGGATTCCAGTAGTGGCGGCATAGGACTTAGGTCTGTTCATAAAGCGACCGGGTAGAAAGCATTTATCCTTTCGGGGTAGAAGGCCTGGACAGCGGTAGAATAAACGGAGTCCGGGGCAGTCTTATTTTGGCGAGGACTACGGCACAGCCAGGACGTGCTCCTCCGACTTGGACGGGCACCATTATTTCTTCAGTGTCGACAACTCCTTGCCGCTGCCCTTCTGTCCTCCTCCCAACGGCCCCTTATAGCTTCAACGAACCAACGCCAAATACAGAGAGAGCTCGAGCGAGAGGAGTGAAAAAGAGAAGGAGAAGGAAAGGGGGAGAGAGAACGATGAAATGCCAGCAACTGTCCCCGGCGGCGAGAAGAGGACAACGAGAAAGAGAGGCTGGCTGCGGCCACTCGCAAGGACTACGCCGTTAAGCCGGGGGAATGGTGGCCTAAGACCATCCCGCGGGCTCTGCCTCTTTTGTTGACAGGACTATGAGAACTCGCGCACGGTGATTTATCGAGGCTCGCTTATTCCTAGTCCTTTGCGGCGACTCGCGTTATACTCGAGCCGCGTTGGCTAACTGGCTGGATTATTAAGCGTGATACGCGCGCCAGCTCCGCAACCGAGACTCCATCGAATTCCCCTTTCCCGTCTCGTGCTTCTTCCACTCTCCAGCTATCCTCTCCAGCTTCTTCTCTTATTTTTCTCCATCTTTTCTCCAACACCGTTTTCCCTCTGTACCTTCAATTTCAATGCGTTTCACGCGTTGGCTCGCTTTTCGCTGTCGCTACTTCACAACGAAATTCGGTACCTTTGAACGTACCATCGGGGAAAGTAGCCGACGTCGATGCGACGGCAAACTGGTTCGTTTTAGCGGCGCTAGGAACCGCAGAAATTTTAATGCGTCAAAGATTAAAGAAAGAAAGATTGAATTTCGTGTCTTGGAATCATCCAGACTGTAGACGGGTCGTCGATCCTTGTTACCGTAAAGAGGAGAATTTCAGTCATCGATTCAGAATGGAGAGTTCAATTCCCGGTGCGATCGTATTTCCACCGATATTTAATGTAGCCGAACTCGGCGGTAACCCGCTTTCGGTTCTAATTATAGGACGGTGAAAACATAATCGGCGTGACGCACGACTGAATTTAACGAACGCGTGGCCGCGACGATACGAAACCCTGGGTCCGATTTGGGGCGCAACTTTTCGTGCAATTAATTCCCAATGAATCGTTAAACGTGCATTCGCTCGTGTACGTAAACGAGAAATTTTTCCCAACGCTTGTCTAACCAATCGAAATCGAAATTAGCGCGAGTTCCACCTCTAGTTCCGTGGAACCAATCGAACCAACATTCTGCAAAAGTGTTCGTACGCGTTTCCACGATTTAAAAAATTTGCAATCGTTATTGTTCCATCGAATCTGCAAATATTTTCAATCGAATCTGCGTGTCAGATGATATCGATCGTCATAGTTCCGATGCGTGTTTAAACGTTGTAGTTTGAGGTCAAATATTCGTCGACGAATAAAACACGATAACGAGACTGCAGGAATCGTGGGGAGAAAAAAAAAAAGGAAGAAAAAAAAGGAATATGCATCCACCAATCGAGAAATATCGCTAGGGGAAAGCTGAAAACTCCATCGTCCATCGCACGTACGAACGAGCCAAGGGGCTCCGCGAAGAAACGATCCCCCATGTATAATAAAATATGATAAAACGCGGCCAATCCTGACCACCCACCGGAACTTGCCTTCCCTCGCGGAAGTGAATTTCTGTTAGTCATGACGCCAGTCATGGTCCTTCCCTCAAACTTTCTTCCCTTTTTTTTCTACGCGTCTGATATAGGCTGTTCCAAAAGTACTTCTCGGAAACCAAGCTAATTTCAAGCCACCGAGAATTTCCCTAAAGAAAGTAATCGACGGGGTATCTGCTCCATAATTCAAAAAATGAAAACGGGAAAGACGGAATCTGAAGGTAGTTCTCAGCAAGTAGTCTGCCCTCCCCGGAGATCACCCGGGGTGGGAAAAATGAAAAACCTTATCGCGAGCTACGCCGCAGCTTCGACGAAGGGTAACGACCCCCTCACTGGAGGTCACCGAGCCGATTTATTGAACCAACGATCGGTGATTTATTTTCGAAATTTCGAATCGATCAGATCATGGGTCAGGTTGTCGGAAAAATGTTTCTGCAAATGTGCCCGTATTGTATTTCCGCGTAGAAATTTGATTCTCGACTTTGCGGATTAACGCTGACGGTTAATCTGTTGGTAACAAAAAACAGAATAGAATCCAACGGTAAAGGGATGAAGCGTTTTAATCCTTTCAACGCGACCGGCGATGTATGATGTTCACCGCAGCGCGAACGTGTTCAAAGTACGCCCAAAGGAAGAATACAATGATTAATATGCAAGAGCGTATATATTTTTGAAATTTCGACGTTACCCGTTGATATCGGGAAACAATGAATTGCTCTAGGTGTGGCGTCAGGAGGAGGGCGACGGGGGGGGGGTAGATTTTTTGGAAGCCCTCGAACGTTCAACGTGATATATTTACCTCTCGATATCATAGAGAACGCACGCAGTTCCCCTAAAACGATAACAAGCACGAAAAATACGGTGAAACAAATTTGATTTCGAAACGGTTTCCAAACAGTCGTTCAACATTTCTCCAGAGCCAATTACATTTCGTATTTTTTTTTTTTTTTTTTTTTTTTTTTTTTCCCCAGTTGACCAATTTTTAACCATTATTTTTTATATCAAACGTAACTTAAATTACGATTCAAAATTGAAATAAATTCAGATTTAGGACGGTGAGAGGAGACGATTGTTTTTGAAATAAAATCCAGCGGCCACCAACGCCGGGGTAAAATAAATATTTTGCCTCGCGTTGCCTCGAAAGGAAGCTTCAAAATTTCAAGTCACGCTCCGTATAGCGTACTCTCGATCCAGAATCACGGATCAAAGACGCATCCCAAGACCGCAGACGGTGTTTCTGGTCGGATTTCCAACGCAAAGAGTCAGCCAACCGGTGACAGGAAACCGGTGCGCCGTCATTTACCCAAAATTACCATTCGTGCTTGGACGCGTGTTAAAATCGAGCCTTTTCCGCGTACCTGGAAACGAGCTGCATCCTCCTATCCTCCACTCTCCTGCTAACCGTGGCTCGATGCGTGGCTGGTCGTGTTAAGGGGATGGTGTGAAAATTTATGGCCAGACAGCTAGATGAATGAAGATAGGAGGAGGGGTTGGTTAGAGGGTGAAAACCGAGTGCTTCCAGAACGTTATATTCCGGGCCACGATACCCTCGATTTTGCACCGACACCGTTCTTGCTCGTCTCGACGAATCGACGCTTCCTTTCGTGACTTTATACGAGTGAACTTTGTCTTTATGGACACCGGCTTTTCTCTTCGTATTCTCCGCAGTTTCTCCGAGAGGCGACGATCGCGGGTAGACGACCAAGGAGTCGTTGATGCAGGAGACGAATCTTCTCTATCTTCGCGGTTCGATTCTTCTATTTTTTTTTTTTTTTTTTTTTTTTTTTCAACGCGTGAAAATACGTGAACTTTTCAACACGTTTCGAGTCCTCCGATTTGGACCAGGGTTAATAGTCGATCTGCATCCCCTGTTTTTTTTATGTGGCATATCGCTGTCGATATCGTTATATTCTTTTTTTCTTTCTTTTATTTTCATCGCACGTTTCCGAGAATAACGATCGTAACGAGAAATCAAACGATGATGAAACATCGCTACCTGTCGCGTTTGATTACGCGGTCCATAAAAACGGTGGATATTTAATCGGCTGTGCACCAAGCCAGACGTCAATGTCCAATACTACTTTCCATCGTTCGAAAATGCGCGTAGATTCGATATAACGCGACTCGTAGAATTACCAACGAAACTCGATCGTCGTTCGAGGATCTTGAACGTTCCGATTATTCGTTCGAATCAGTAGCGCGTATCAACGTTTACGCGTTTCAAAAGCCAGATCCATACGTTGCGATTGGCGGAATGAATACTTTTTCAATGGATTAGTTAACGAAATCAACTTTTATTTCATTTTTCTCCACGGGATGACGGAATCGTTCCGTGTCAGTGTCGCATTGGATACTTTTTATTTTTCGAACTGATCGATAATCGATTGGTTGGCGCGGCTAATTTTTATCGCATTTTTGCCGCTGCTCGGTTGTGTTATTTCAAACGACGTCCCGACAAATTTCATTTCGACACATTGATACCGAGCGCCATCCATTTCGCGGTGTATTTTAATTCGATACGCTTTGATAGCCCGTGAAATTTGTTTTCCGTTCGAACGGGACTCCGCTAGCCGCGACGATAAAATTGGATATCGAGACGGGGGTGTCGATTTTTACGAGCACTTGGTAGAACCTTTGGGAACCGGGACCCCACCGCTCGTCGACAACGTTTCTTATTATGCAAATACATTGTTGATGAATTGAAAGGAGGGATACCAACCGTTTTATTGACTCCCAGACTCTCTGGCGCGAACATCTTATTTGTATTCAGAGGGTAAACCACCCCCGTCCGCGTCGTTATGGCCGATATCCCGGACCAGCCTTCTGTGATGGGAAATTTGTGGCGAAGATAAAACTTGTGCCACGTTTTCGTAATCGTGCTTGCCGAAATAACCGAAACCCTATGGCCGGCCGAATCTGTTTCGGGAATAAACTCGATTCGACGAAACACGGACGTTCGTTCCGGTCGAAAGAAACGATTAAATGTTTTAACAACGTTACACCGTAACGAAATTATAACGCGATGATCGCGGGCTCGCCAACCGACCGCTATCAACAATTTATAAATAATTCCCGTAAATATGTAGCGTGAAACGAAAATACAACGAATCGTGTGTCCCTGCAATGCGGAAGACAAGACCACCGTTGGTAAACTTGGTTCCATTCTGGCATCAAAATCCAATTAACGGTCATTTCTCCGAATAAAAACTAAACGCATCCGTAAAACGCAAGACGTACAGATAACAGATAACAGATAACGGATAACGGATAACGGATAATAGATAAGGAAAGGAACAGTGGATGGTTCCGTGTGAACGAAGTAACGGAGCGCTCGTCCGAAAACGCGTCTTGGGAAGATCGATGGTCGATCTCGATGAAGACGGAGGAGTCGAACAGAGAGGATAAAAAGAAAAAGGGTAGAGGAAGCGCTAAAGAGGGCTCGTGTGGTACGCGCGCGTACACGCGGGCGCGATCGCGCGCTCAAAGGCTTGCCGCTAAAACAAACAAGAACGAAGGTCCTATCCCAAGACGCCGAGGGCGACGCATGCCTCGGCGGCCGATCCTTTTTCCTTTTTTCCCTTCCGGCTGGCCCTCTCGCGAGGCCCGAACCAGCATTATGCGAGAATTTTAAACGCCGAATATTATGAAATTCTTTCGCGTAATCTCCCACCCGGCGGTTGCCCGACCCCCCGTTTCGACAGCCCCTCCCTTCCCGCTTCACCCGTCTCTCTTCGTGTTTCCCCACGTTGCCTTCCCACCACCGAGCGCGGACCGCCCTCGAAATCTCGACGATTAATGCGCCCCTGCGCGGGTCTCGGCGAGCTCCTAATTAAAACGTCACTCCTTCCTCCTTATCTCGTCCTTCGAGGAAATGTGTCTTCATACCAGGCGAACGTTTCGCCGAATGCTAGACACTCCTTTCGCGTAATTGCTACCTCCTCGCGAGGACCACCGGAATGCGGCTCTCCTCGCGAGCATTCGAGATCTTTACACGCGGATTGTTCGATGGAGCGCGAGATACTTTTTAATTAAAGCGTTAACGATCCTCGTCTCCAAGTCGAAACTAACGAGTAACGGTTTCGGTATTTCTCTTTAAATCGTCGACGATCCGTATAATAAGTTTTCTCATCTTCTTTCTAATTTTCTTCTCCGTTCTACGGTCAACGGTAGCTCAAAATGAAACTGTTTCTCGTATGGTATCGATAGTTCTCGGAACGCAGCCGGTCCCATCCCTGGCCACCGGTAACGACAGGTATCCACGCCGGTTTACCCCGAACGTTACCCCCGGAGCGGCGAAAAAGAGGCCCCGGGGGCAGCCTCGTTGGGGACCACCGTCGCCGTGCGGCAAGACAAGCCGGAGCCGCGTCGCTGAAGGAGAGCGACGCGGCGCGAGAGGGAGGAGGACAACGCGATCCAGAACGCGGTGATTTTCGAACGGGTAAAGAAATGTGGCCGAATTAAAGCTCCGTTTGCTCCGGGGGGCCCCAAGACCTGGCCTGCGAGAACGTTTTCGGTGGCAAAAGCAGAAAGAGAGAGAAGGAGAAGGAGAAGGAGAAGGACGAGGCGGCACAGGGCCCTGCCGTAATTGGTTCTGCATATTTATGAAGGCGCTCCTACCGGAATCGCGCTTCGTTTCTCCTCGCCTTGCCTTCGGTCCTCGCTCGCAATTCACCGTCGGTGTTCTAAACGCGTGTCGCTATTTTCTCACCTCTCTCCATCGCAGTTTCCACGGTTAATTCTCATCGAGATCATTTTAGTCGTTCCGCGGGTATTTCTAGCAATTTTTCGAACGATTGTTCGATCATACGTCCGTGTCGAACAATCGTCAGAGGTCGACTTCCGCCGTAATTAAGGAAACGATCGTTTTTCTTCGGCGCGGAACATCGGTTGCCGGATATTTTAATGGAGCAATTAGTCGGCTCGGAAAATGGAACTTTGGCCAGAGAACTCTAGGTGTCTCATTAAACTTCCGAAATATGATTGATCGCGGATCCTTTTTCCCGAAACGACTTTTGTTCCAAGGAACGACGGCTAGCCCCAGCATCGCGTCCCGTCCATCCGTCTCTGGAACCGGGGTGTCCCTGTACGAGGAAGAAATCTCGACCGAGCGGTCGGTGCGCGGTGAGCGGTGCGGCCTGCGCCCCAGGGAAATGGGCTTGTTTTGTTTTCCCTCGATCGACGCCAGCGAACCTCCCCATTTGTATCGTTGAGTGGAAACATTTTTCAGATCAGCCCGGAGCCTTCTTTTGACTCCTAGAAAGAACGGGATTTCGCCAGACGCGTTTCGCAAATGGTTCGCGACGCCCGCCTCCCTCTATTCGTCAAAGGCGCGTTTCTATCGTTAAGCCGTGATCCATGAACCCTGAATTTCGGCCGGCCGCTATTTATTCTCCCGTAAACTTGGCACAGGACTCTATTCGTTTCAAACACACGATACGAATGGGGTATGGGTGAATCGTCGGACGATAGAAATTCTCTGGAATCGATCGATGGTCCAGGAAAAAGCGCGTCTCGACGACCGAAGAGAAATTTTAGTCCGGGGTTCCGATTAAAAGAGCGAAATGAAAATCCACTCCAGGGGGGCATCGAACTGCGGCGAGAACACGCTTCGCACCGACTGCTACCACCCGCGGCCATTTCCGCGAAACGAGACTATACGTCAGCGAATCGGTCCTTTTATCTGACCGCAAAATGTTGGCACACCTCTCGTCGAACCACCGTCGCAAAGACCGAGAAATATTGCCCGGTTTGTTTGGTTTTCTTGCAAGATGAAATGATTGCGGCGGCACGAGTGCGTCTTTGGTTCGCTATTTGCCAACTCATCCGTTCCAGGTCTCTCAACGAAAGTATAACCAATCGATGCTCTAAGTAACGAACAAAACACGATACTAGATGTCCCAGCTCATTTTTTTTACAGAGTATCAATCCAATCAACCCGCCAGTTTCATCGTTGCCCTCTGTTTGCGAACGCACCGATGACCGAGTCGCTAAATAAACGAACGATACCGGATCGTTCTTTATTGAGAACAATTAGCCCATGTTGGCGTTCGATTCGGATTACATGATTTTTACCGGGTGTCGGATTAATCTGAGACCGAGGCAATCGACGGAAACGACAGCGGTCGGTCGAGAGGTCGACGGTTGATTCGACGTCAAAATCTCACGATGCAAAATTAAAACTACAGGTAGAGCGAGCTAGGTGGTTCGCGTCCTTGTCAATTATCAGGCACGAGGGTGGACGCTCGTCCCGTTTCACAGCGACGTTCAAAAGAATAATGCAAAAGCAATAATGCCGGCCAGGTTGGAAATTTCATCGCGCCTTTGACATTTCGAAAGTACGCCGCCACGTTCGTGCAATGGCAACGGTACAGATTATTATGTTTTTTCGGGAAACGGGGAATGGCTTGCTGCGCGGCGATGCTGTGTCGTTTTGCATGTGACATGATCGTGATTTACATGCGTGTCCCAGCCGAACTTTGATATTTCTTTGAAATCCACAGCTCGAATACGGAGCGTGAACGTTGACGCGAAAATTGATCGGCAGATTTAATCTCCCTTTGTAGCAGCTTCTGTTCGAACGATACAATCGCGATGAAAAGAGAAAACTTTGCCAAGCGTTTGTTGTTTCCGCGTGGTACGATCTCGAAAAATCGAAGGGGGTATTCGTTGGAGCAGGTTTGTCGAAGAACAGAGAACGTGAAATGAATTCATATTTCTTTTCCGTTTTACGTTTTACGTTTTCCGTTTTCCGTTTTCTGTGTTCCAGGTACAATCGCAGAGACGATGTTCTCGCGAGTTTCCCCGCTCGTTTCGCTACAAACGAGTTTCTCACCGATACAAATCCCCGAGAGCGATTCCTCGCTCTCCTATCGACTCCTCTAATCGGCAAGATTTCGAGCGCTCGACCCCCCGGAGATCGCTGCGGGCACGGAAAAGTTTCCACGCCGAGATCGAGTCCAAACAAATAGCACGCCGTGCGACCGATATACAAACGAGCTGAGAAGAGACACGCGCTAGCTGCGTACCAACTGTATCTATTTTTACGGTCCCGTTTCGAATTCTCACAAGTTTGTCTGATAACTAGGAGATCTCGTAGCAGAAACGGTAAAGGTGTCTGACTAGGAGCCGTCGCATTCCCCTTAGGCTGCTACGCGTATTTCGTCGGCTCGTCGGGGTTTCCACTTACCGCGGTACGTGGAATCGTATCGGCAAATATTTTTGTAATTTTAAAGTTCAAAAAGAGTCGATCGAATCCACGAACAAAAAAAAATCCTAGTTCGTATTTGTACGGTGCGTTTGGAGCGCTGTATTCTTTCTGGTCCGTGGTCGCGCTTCAACGACATAACGCAACGCAAACATCGTTGCATTTTTTCCCGTCGATTCGTTAAAAATGTTCCAACGAGCGAAACGCGTTTACCTGGTCGCGCACCGGGAAAATGAAATCGCTGGCACGGCGAAGGGCACGCGGAGGGTCGATCGAATTAATTGCCAAAGCGGAATATTTTTCTGGCTGCGTTCGGTCGGTTTTGACGCGGTGCGCCGCGCGGCGACGGTTTCGATAAATTCCGCGTAAACGGCCGCGTCCCGGAGAACACACGGTTTAGCATTATGTAAATTTATTCGCGCCCCCACGGTCCCTCTGGCCCAACTGAAAATATCCGGGCGACGCGATAAAAATTCGAAACTCTTTATCACGCTGGAACCTCACGGATAGACCGAGTCGTTTCGATAAATTACACGCGCTGTCTCAACCATCGTCTTCCTCCAGGAGGATCGCTTTATGCCTTCGCTTATTTCTCCGACAGTAGCTTTCCTCGGCAGTTTGTCGGCTCGACAACGCGTTCACGGCACACCGGTGTCTCTTTCCCTCTGTTTCTCGAACTACCTGTCGGCGAAATCGTTTTTCGTGACACGACAGCCCCTGTGTGCCACGCGAAGAGTTCGTTGCCCCTTTAGAACCGAGCGCATTTGTTCGCATTCAACTTTTAGGTTTTTTCAAACTTTTTCCCAGCATTTCATGCGCATTGTAATGCTGTATCAACCCTCTAGTTTCACCGATAAAGGGGCGCGCTACTCCTAGGCACGTGCCTCCCTCGCTCATGGAATTTGTTAAAAAAAAAAGCTAAAAAAAAAAGAAAGGAAAAAAAGGAAACAAATGCAACGCGTTCGTTCGGTATGCATAGTTTACGATACTTGACGAACAACGAGCGTTCTCGATCATCGACCGTTTCGGTTGCTCATCGAACTAATGTTCGCGAATTTCGCATGATACGTAACGACGAACCGGTTGACAAATTTCCCTGTCACCGACAACCGTCGTCGCACCTGAGACCCGTCCAGGGACACCTCGGTCGAAACATTCAAATTTGAGAAGGGAATTTTTTTTCCTTTCACCGATCCTCGGGGAGTTGGACGACGAGGGTCGACAAAAGACGGGACGTTTCTCGAAACTATCTCACGGCGACCGTTATCGAGACATCGATAGGGAAAATGGAAGTTTATATCGACGTTTATGCGCGGTCTCAGCTTCAAGTTTCTCGTTCGAGCGCATCTGCTAAAGAGGGTCATCGACCGATAGTGCTATCGAGGTTGAGAAATTTATTCAGAAACCGATCGCCAAGATTCGAGAAAAGAACAGTAATCGGTGCACCGGTCAGGATGAAGCTAATTTACCGGTGGTGGTAACAAGCTGCGACTCGTTTGTTACATGTAATACAAATCGCCGGGAAGCATGTAAAATACGGATCGTGTTGACGAAAATACATATAATTCGGAACCGTTACACGGCAAGAACACGCACCGGGAACGTCTTACTCGTTGACCGTAGTCGTGCCATAGATACCAGTGGCTGTCGCCACTGAAAATCACCGTCTCAAAATTGATCTCGATCTTGCAATTAATCCTTCGATATATAAAATAAGTACAAGATTGTTGGGTAAAGCGGAAAAAAAAAGAAAGGAAAAAATTATGGAGCTGAGGATGGAAGAGATCTCGAGCGAATTAGATTGAATTCCAGTCGTCGGTTTTCCGATATTCACCGTTTTATCGGGAGAGCGAGGTAACGATCGTTTGAAAAAGGGAACGCGCCGATACGAACGTAATGCAATCTGCAAACGCGTCTCGCGCTTGAATTCCACGAGGCGCGAAAGGCGATCGGGTCAGAGTTGTAGAAAAATTTTTAATGTAACCCCGCAGAAGTAAATATGGGGAGGAAAAAGAGGTGGTGGGCTCAGGGTAGCAGCGAGGGGAGACTGGCTTTCCGTCGGTAAGAATGGCCGGGCGTCGTAATCGGGTCCCCGCCGGAAGTAAAACCCAGCCCGTTTCCATTCTTCGTCTTTTCAATTTCCGATATCCCTGCGGAGAGAGCGTCTAATGGTAATTTTAAAAGGAAAACGCAATGGCGCATGCATAATACACTCCACGAGCTCGTTGATTTTCCCGTTGATCATCTTGAGTGGAAGAGAGATCGCGGAGGAGGAAAAAAGCTCGAGGACGATGTAATTCCGAGGGTGCGGCGACGTCGAACGAAACTTCGATGCGCTGGAATGGTTCGAGGCTACGACGCAGAGAAACCTTCTCTTTTCCTCCCTTTCTGGTCTCTTGGTTCCTCTAATTCTCTTTTGCGGCGGCGAGTTAAATAAATAAATCAGCGCAACTCGCGAAGTAATAAGAGGAACGAAAGGCTGGAAGCTCCAGAGGATTTTCTTATAGAAGCGCGACAAAGAAGTTGGACGTCGTTCCTCGCGTTCCGGCTTTTTAATTCGCGAACCGCTTAATTCGCGATGTGAATCGTTGATGAGTACGCGAGCCACTTCCTCGGTGCACGACGGAAGGAAACTTTCTTTCGCCATGATATTCTCTCCTCGAAGAAGGAAGAAGAAACTCGAGAACCGGAGACCGGTCGAGGGAAAAGGGATTGAGTTGGGCTGGAATTACCGCTCGAAATCGTCGGATTAAACGGAACGAAACGATTCCGAGTGTCGATTGATCGAATGTTTAAATCTACGAGAGATTTCTCGTCGAATTGCCAGTCGTCGCGCGAACTGCGCCATAAGGTTTACCGGTTTATCGACATCGTAGGTCTCGAATAAAACTAGCTTCGTTTCTAGGCACGAGTCATCGATTCTTAAAGCTCGACAGAATTTTCCAAACGATATGAAAATTTACGAGACGAGTAATTGAAATGTGACGAAACGAAGAGAAGATGGAGGAACTCGGGTTTCGAGGAGAAAGAAACGAAACAGGGTAGAGACCAATTACTAACAGGAGATAGAACGAGAGAAAGAGAAGGAGGAAGAGGCTTAACGCGGGACCCTTAATATGGCGAGGGCGGCCTTAATAAGGGAGGGAGTTTCGGCGTATAGGTAGCGTGGACACAAAAGCCGCGGACGCTGGACCGGCCCGATACAGGAGGTCAAAAATGCGCTCAAAAAATTGCCGCCAATTTGAATTGCTAATAAGGACGATGCGCGAGTCCTCGAGTTCGGCCTAACCGGTGCAAAACAATGGTCCCGCGTATAGCGGTATACTCTGAGCGGCAAAACGAACGCCGGTGACGAAGTCCATATAAGTGTTCCGTTTGGCTCCGCAGAAATGCAGTCCAAGGGGAAAAATAAACGAGCATCGGAGAGAAAGAGAGAAAGAGAGAAAAAGAAAGAAAGATCATCAGACGGAGGGAGCGAGAAAGGAACGGGATGCCGCGAGGGGACACACGCTGCAGATGGAGGGGAGAGCGACGCTACCGGCCACGAGGGAAAGATCGCCGATGCAACCCTAAATAATTAGTCACTGCCACGTCCGAGGTTCTCCGTTCTCCGCTCGTTGGAGGAAACAGGAAACCGTGGAAAGGGAACGCCAGTTAGTGGAATACTGGACGGAGAGCTCGTGGGAAACGATACGGCCGAGCCGGACACGGGGAATTCGCGGCGGAACGGACCACGCGGTTCCACAGGGGGGAACGAACGGTAAGAAAACGTCAACCCCGATTTACCGGCGACCCACCCGATCGGAGAATCCTTCTATCCAGCGATCAAAGTGCTTACCGACTCTCTCGCACGATTTTAGCAATCGGTAGGAAGTTTAAGAATTATGGCGAAAATAAGTAGCCTCCGAGGTATTCCGCATTTTTCTTGATCACGAGTTGCCGCGACGTTCCTCGCGTGTAACGAGTTTAACAACCGCTCGACCTGGCACCGGTCCCGCACTCGTATTAATTGCTTCATTAACGTAACGATGCGTCGGTTATCGAGCGATTTTCGGTACCAAAAAAAAAAAAAAAAAAAACTTATCCGACCGATCGTGCAAACGGGGACCCGATACACACGAGATATTAATTCTTGAAACGTGCTCACCGCTACTTATTGCTGGTCGAAATAATCGGTACTTCCACTATCGGAATGTTTAATTCCTGCGATTTATCCATACTCGACCGTACGTCCTTCTTCGCGACGCGTACGCTCGCGATCGATAAAAATACGAGCCGTGGACGGATCGGTGGCGTGGAAGCGTGTCCGAGCATTCGTCCTTGATAAGATAGCCGCGAACCTACCGCCGCGGTGTCTACGCAGATAGCCGTGTAACCGGGAACCGGTAACCATGAGCCGCATTCCCGAGTCAAACGCGCGAAGCCACACCGAGAACGCCCTTAACCTATCTAGCTTCCGGTTAACGTCACCTCGACTTCTTCTCCCCTCCTCTTCGTCCAACTACTCGGCTATCCGATGGTTAGGAATTCCCCGACCCGACTTTGGTCCGGATTTTACAAATTCTTGTACCCAGAGATCGCTTAGTTATTTATTAATCGTTTCCCAGCTGGATGCACTCGTACAGAGAAGAGCAGAGGAGAGAAATTGAATCGCGTCTTCAGAGGTGCCGATCGAGTGGACTTAATCAAGCATTCACGGAATACAATCGAACGTTCGCGTTATGCATGCCGAGGATCTCCGAGTAGAGGGAAACGGTCTCAAAGGGGGATAACTGGTCATCGAAGCAATATCTCGACGTATCGATCGATACCAGACCTCCCTCGTTGTCGCGATAACCTCAAACCGCCATAATTGTCCGGTGAGATCTCGAATCGGTGGGAAGGGAAACGGCGAGGTCGTTTCACAAATGACGTAAACCGGAAGGTGGATAAGGAGCCGTCGGAGAAAAATCGTTGAACGAAATCTACCGCGATTACGTCGGCGGAAACGTTCTCCCGATAATCGGCATAAAGTCAAAATTAATTAACACCTTAACCGTTTCTTCCTTTTTACTGTTATTAATCCCGTAATCTCGTTATCGCGGCGGATATTCTTCGATCGGATTAAGATACATTTCGATAATTTTCCACTCGAGTCGAACGAAACCTGATATTCGAATCGCAATAAACTCGTAGGAATGGGAATTTGAAAAAATATTTTCATTCGACTTGGCCAATTATCCGAGAAGAATTGTTCGAGTTAATCTTGTCGGACGCTTTTCATTTCGCCGAGCAGTATCGAGGACGTATAACGAGATTACGGAACCGTGTTAAATGCAACATATCCGAAAGCGATTCGAACAAATTCGGCGAGAATCCTACGTGGATCCCACGTGGAGGATGCTGAACGAACCGCGAAACACGATCAGCCGCCGCGTGAAGGATCAATTTTGCCAAACATAATTTTTCCGGCTTTTTTTTTTTTTTTTTAATCGATCTCCATTCGCCAGCGGATCCGTCATTGTTCCGAGAAGCAGGGTCGTGAGATCGGTATGGTTATCGATATCACCGTAGATAGACGTATCAGCCATAGCAGGTACGGTTAAATCGTCGTGAACGCGTCGCGACTGGCAGCTGCATCGAAGTAACGTTACAGTGCTCCGATCTGGGCAATCCAGAGACAAGAGAGTCGAGAGTATCGAACGAAGAAGGCCTCGAAACGCGTCGTCCACGGAGATTGAACAATGACAACGTGGCTAGTCGTCTATATAAGAGTCTATCTCCGTCGCTTGGTCTCCTTTCGCACAGGAACGCATTTCGGAATTTTCTAATAAATTTCAATCGATATTTCCGACTCGACGATGGTACATAAAGATGGTCGATACCTTCCAAGTGGGATCGAACAAAGGTTCGGTTCGGTTCACGCCTAACTACCATTCGAAAGCGAATATCAACGGCGTTTAATAGCTCCAAGTGTCGGCTCGAAAGGAGGCCTGGGAATGCTTCGGTGGCAGTACGCGCAACGAATAAGAATTATAGCTCGTATCGTTGAGGAACCGTGGAACGCAACGGGCATTAATAATTGGAACGTTCCTGTTCCGTGCAGACGCAAGCTTGCCCGACGAAAGGAGACAACGAGCTGCCGATGAATACGACTCTGCAAAACGGCGCGAAAGCCTCGGTCTTCTCAGTTGATGGCGTGAGAGAAATGCCGCCAGCTAGTCGCTAAGTTACGTACTTAATTCCACGCTGTTTTGCCTGGCTGCCGCTGGCGGCTTCCGCCATGGAAATATTAACGATCGAGGAGAACAAGCTTGTCGCAGCGTTTAACGATTGTCTTCAGCGAGACGAGCTGCATTACACGGAAGCCTCTTCGCCACGAGGAGAAATTAATGGCGAACCTTTCGTCGAGAAGAGGAGTACCCGAGTTTTTGTTTTCTTTCAAGGTTCCACTTTCGCAAAGGGCTCCATTTTAACGGAGTTCCATTATTTACGATCTATCGGTTGATGGGTTAAAAGGTTGGGATGTCGTTTGCCTGGAAGTTTCGGAACACAGGATTAAGGAGGGTTCTATTTGTACCGAGTCCCAGTCGTACGAGCATCGAGCACTCGATCCTTCTCGGCTTCTTCATTTATTTTTCTCTTTGAACGCTTAACGAGAGCCTTCTTCGGCGACAGAGACTCACGGGAAACGGAAAACTTCTCGATGAAGAAACCGGAAGAACGAATCGCGACTTTGAGTGTTTCTAAAATTTCTGAATGGAATTTAAGTTATCGCGCGTATGAAAATATCGATCACACGTGTCAATGTTAATGAACCTATCTCTCGCGTTTCTTTCCTCGTGTCACTTTCCTTTAACAACGAGGAACTCCACATCGTGGACAAAGAACACGAGCGTTCACAGCGTTTCAGCGACGAGAGATCGCAAGACCCGAAAGAATCTCAAAGTATCGAAACATCTAGCTTTCGTACAGTCGATTGAACTTGCTCATAAACCAATTACTGGCGAACCCTTAACGAGCAATTCTCCAGAAAATTTCGTGCGCCGAGAACGGCGAACAAAGAACGCGGAGTATAAACGACGCGTTTCCAACGAACAGCGAACTATTTGATCGGAAACTTGGATAAAAGGATTATATGGAAAAGTAGGACGCGAAGAACGGGAAAGATCGCGAGAAAGGAGGAAGGAGGAAGGAGGAAGGAGGAAGGAGGAAGGATCGCGAAGTTCCATCGCGATGGCGGTCCATTAACGATTTTAATCAAACGCCCATGGCCAGAGAACGACGTCTGGCTACTAGGAAAGTTCTGGCATAAGATCCCAACTGGACTCTCCCGGCACGCGGTCCATGGATGGCGAGGCGGACCGTAAAAGGACATTTGTCGCTTTATATGGGCGAATCGGCTACCAAATACATCGCGAGCCGTCCGTAGAAAAACAAAAGGAGCCCGAGCCGAGAGGCGGGCTCTCTCGCGAGAGTCGCGCTGACACACCGGCTCAAAATAATGTCGAACGTCGTACGACATCGTTCCAGTCGGACTAAAACTGTATTCCGTTCGACTATTCTCTTCCATTATTCTGTTTCTCGACGTTGAGTAAAGGAATGAAAAACGCTTAACTTCTTGGATGACTATTATTCTAAATGGTGTTTGATTGTCGGCAATAGTATCTTGATAATCTACAAGATATAGGTGTGTATGGACGAGGCATAGCGAAAAGAAAGAGACGAAAGAAAAATCGAAAGGGGAATCGGTGTCAAGCGGAAGAAAATCTCTTGGATGGCCGTCAATGTATTGGAAACAGCTGCTAGTCGGGACTCCGAGACTCCGAGACTCCGAGACTCGAGACACCTCGATAGGAATGGGATCGGCCTCGCACGTTCCTGATCTCTCGAGCGGTCGCGCTCCCACGGAATGTCGATGAAATCCTCGGATTCTCGGGGAGAATGTGCGTTTATCTATTCGACCCGCGTCTGTTTTCAATCCCTTAAAACTTAGTCAAGCGGTCCATACGGCACGAAGCAGAAAACCTACGATTCCCTTTCTCCGCTCGTTCGATCGACTGGCAGCCACCGGATTTCCGCGCCTCCGCCCCAACTACCCACTTCCATTCTCCTTTTCGTTTCGTTCGAGTTTTCCGGATTTCTCTTAAATCCGGAACCGACTATGTAAATTTCATTTCTCGTCGTCGTTACATTACTCGAGTTCTCTGCTCCGTCAATTTTTCCTCCACCTATTTATAGGTCCTTCAAATTTTACACTTCCACGGATATTCGTCTTCTTTTGATGTTGCCAGGGAAAAGGATAGAGAGTGCTCGTCGTTTACGTGTTTTCCGTAATAAAATTTCAGCTACGTTCGAGATCGAACTCGTTCGAAGCAGTTCCTCGAGATCGGTTATTAAAAATCGAACGATGCGACGGTACGGCTCGAGCTCGTCCGCCCTTTCCCGTGATTCGTCGACGATTTCTTTGTGCCTCGATGCGAAGGAGGCAGGGGTAAGTCTCGCGAGGAGCGTGGGATCGAGGACCGTGGAAAATCGCGACGCGTACGAAACGACGCGACTGGCCCCCGGCTTCTGCTCCGCTCCGCTACGTAGAAGTTTGCAAATTCAATTTCTCGGTTCCGCGAAGCGCCGCATATTTCGCCGCTTCTCGAACTCTGCGGAGCGTGTAAAGCTGCTAAAGCGCTAAGGAGTTGCCCGTCTAGCCCGGTCCTTTCACCGTCCCCGACGTTCATCGAATTTCAACCTGAAAAATGCTCGATAGCGACTCGCCCACGGTGTCTCGCCGAGACGCGGACCGATACGGAAAGCTATCTTGCTTTTTTACCACACTCCGACCGCTTGTCTCGTTCTCTTTGGTTTCCTCGTCTTTCGCGAGAAATTCTAAAGTGATTAGAACGAGTCGATGAAGCGCATCGGAACGATGTTCTTGGTGGCAATTTCATTGGAACCCGACTGTCAGATTTCACTGAAATTCTGCGCAACATGCGGATACGAATTATCGAATATCCGTTGGTTAAAAAGTTGAACGCGTTCGATCGATCCTTTCGGAAGAACAGTTTTCATTCCGCGGTGCAATCATCGGCGTAATATCGCCGACAAATGAATAAATTTGGCGTGCAAACAAACTAGTGAACGGCAGGTCGGACGCGCGAGTGCGGCTTAATTTATAATTACATTAATCAGTCTTGGCCACGGTGGCGGAGCTGCAAGTTACAGCCGAGCCCGCGTGCAAACAGAATATTACGGAACAATCGATAGCGTTGTCGCGGGGCGGATGTTGCGCGATCAAATGTAATTTATCCAAGCGATATTTAATAGTAGGAAATATCAAATAGAGTCGAGCGCGTGCCAGCGCGATGAGGTATTTTCAAACGGGACCGGCCCATTAGTTAAATATTCATTATCCCATGTTTGGATGCACGTCTCGCGTTTTGTACGGTCAAACGACATAATTCAATACGCCGATTAACAATGTGCTCCACAGGACGCTTTCACGCGGTCGATTGTAATTTTTCGTTCCGAACAATTATCCGTTCCGACCCACTACTCTTCTGACCACCCTTTGTAAATCGCTGAAACGTTCCGTCATTATGCGCCAATCGGTAAATTGAGTTGATCAGGGTGGAGTGGAATTGCTGGCAAAATCGAGTTCCGCTATAAAAACAACGGTATGTGCTTTTTAATTAAAACGTTTCGTCGAAACGTATCGATCGTTGCTAGCCGAAAAATATTTTTCCACAGTTTCGCTAAGACTTTCCAATAAGTTCAGAACCATCCACCCAAGAAATTAGGTTGCCTGCAAGACGCGAGGTTCTTGCAGATCTCTGATTCCATTCACGCGTACTTTCGAGCGTCATCCTTGGATTCGGGTGTTGGACGATCGTCGCGCGATAACACAGAACGCCGCTTCAAAGCGAATTTCGACACAGACCTCTCGTTATCCGACTATTTTATCCGTGGATAAGTTACGTCCCCAAAGATTCGTGGGCCAAAGTTTTCCTACGATTTTCTCGCTCAGTCCCTGGGTGGTTCGAACACCTCTTCGTTTCCTTTTCCGGCGGACTTTCTTTGCGCGTTTCTCCAATTTCTCCTCGACGTAAAAACCTTACAGGGTGGTCGCGCGGTAGCGAGGCAACGCAGATCGAACGACCGATTCGGTTCGATATCAACCAACTTCCAAATACTTAATTTCCTTCTCTACTTCCGCCCGAGACGCTGGCAAATAGCGAAACAAACTTCCGCCTCCGTGATCCTGGAAAGTTCGTAGCGAATTGCCCGATAAGAAGCAACCACTCCAGTAGCCCACCGACTATGAACAAACGGTTATCTTTTTACTCTTCGCAAACTATGAATCAGCCTAGCCAGCTAGCTTCTTATCGTTGCCCCTCGTTGTTTTCCTTTGACGACGTTGCTCTCTTTTCCCGAGCGTGAAATCGAACCTTAAGCGCATCAAGGTTCGTCGTTGGATCTTTATACGACTAGGAACGTGTACAAAAATTTTAATTTATTTGGTTTTTTAAACCAATTTTTTTTATACGAAAACGACGGTTGCATTTAATGGGAACTCTGGAACTCCTTATCCATTAAGTAACTGGTATTACGTTAGAGCTCTTTCGAACGCAGCGATATCGATTCCTCCAAGTTTTCACGCCCCAGGGAACTCTTAGGGAAACATATTCAGATCGCAGAACACCGCAGAGAATAAAGTAATCGGTCATCCTGGAATGTTTCCGTGGCTTATAAGCCATTCGCTTTGGAAGTACGTAACAATCGTAACACGAGTATTTATAGTACGTGTAAAAAAATTCTACGCGTAGGATCTTTAGATACTCCTCATTTTTAATCACCCCTTTCCGCTACGACCGACCCCGTTCTTCCGATACTTTAACCTTTTTTTGCCTTTTCCGATTTTCTTTTCGGTTCGTCAATTTTCGGTTCGTATTTCGTAAGAATTAACCGTGAAAAAATACGGAAAGAGGAAAAATCGGGTATCGTTCGATGCACAGAGCGTTCCTTGATGGACGAACCTAAAACCTGCAAAAAAAAAAAAAGAAAACAAAAAGAGAGAACGAAAAAAAAAGAGACAAAAACGGCAACGCATATCCGAAATAGCTTTCCTGCGTTGCAACAATCAACAGGCTGAATCTCCCGCGTTTCTTTTGCTTTTCATTGAATAACAGAACACTGTTTTCGCAAAAAATGATGCCATCCAGTTTACAATATCGTTTCCCGATATTGTTTTCCTCCACGTTCCCTGCACGTTTGAAATTTCAGGGTTTAAAGTCCTATTTTGCAAGTCTCCGTTGAACGGATGCTTCGAAAGGAAATGCTGAAAACGAGCAGGCCCTGTCTTAACAGACAGGCGCCTAGCGCGTTTTGCGATAAACAGCCCGATGTTTTGAACAAACTCAGACGCTATTGCTACAGATTACCAACCTTATTCCACAACCGTCGGGATATACACAAACTGTCCAAGCGCGCCAGACTTTCTCGTTGTTGAAACACGGAAAAGGTTGTAACTGCAGGAAACAACGTCATGTCAGATGACAGTTTACACGCGACAACTTTCCGGCTCGTTTCTTCTAACTTGGCGTCGTTGACCCGTATTAAAAAACACGGTATATTTTTCATTATAAGCATCGGTGGCGCTTCCGCGAAGAAAATGCGATCGAGGGGGCGTAACGTCGACTGCGGCAAAGTACAAAGTTCTTCATACCTCCTTCCAAGCTTGATAATGTAACGAGAGTTTACTCTAAGGGTGGCACACGCGTCCGGGATGCAACAGCCCCTTCGAGCCGCGAGATTGCACACCGGTTGCTACTTTCCACGAGACCAACGCGGCTTATCGCGACTGGTAAACGACAACTGTTCAAACTCCGACTTTATGTAACCACGCCGATACGTGTGTAATTTTATCCTTCGTTGGGTATTCGCATAGTTTTAAAAAGAAGAAGAAAAAAAAAAAAAAAAAGAAATCGATTGAAACGTGAGCAATAATTTTCCGACAAAACGATGAAAACAATCTCGATACTCGTCGATCTTTGTCACATCCGTCGCTCGTTTCCACCGGGCAAAGGTCTGTGATTTCCGGAGAATTTTTATAGGATTAATTGCGGCCGGGTTAGAAATCCCAGTGACCGTCCGAAGCGGTAGCCACGACCGGCCGTTCCCGTATTTCACGGTAATTTTTATCGTAGCTGCCGACGCTTAAATTATTTGGACTTTTTTTCCTACCGCGTGAAAATATTCATCTCTGACTCGTGGCGTGATACGCGCATTCATCATTTTGATACCGGCCACGTTACGGGCCGAGGGCGTAAATTTTCAAACTTCCACGGGAATATTCACGTTCTCCTGGGGCCCCGTAACTTTCCTGGTGTACCGTTCCCACCGCTTACGTCTCTGCTGTTTCTCTACTCGGTGTTTATTTTGGATCTCGCCTGATCGCGATCAAGATCATGACCGATCCAATGCTCCTGCCTCTCCTTTGGTATTTATTGATAATAATTTGCTGCCAGTAGAACCGAACCGGCCTATGATTTCAGGCAGGGCTGCCTTCGTCCAGTTCACCGGCGGCATCGACCATTTCATTTCCATCGATCGAAACGTCAACACGCGAGTGATAGAAATTAATGTGCCGACAACACGACCGGTTAATAGGAAGATAACGGACTCTCGAGCTCGGGATCAGAGAATTGTCCCTCGTTTACGACTCGTTAACGCTCGTAAAAAAATCGGAGCTTCGTAAAAAATGATTTAAACAGGTGGCAATGAGTGAAGTTATAAAAAAAAAAATTCGTATACTTTTCTTTAGACTGATTTGATGAATAAAAAATCATCCCTGGAATTACAGTGACAGAGCTGGTTATAACAGCGTTAGTTCGTATGGGAGGATGGTTCGATGTACAGAAAATTCGTACCAAACGAATCGATCAGGGAGTTGTAGGTTTTATTCGTCACCATCGGAATTACACAGCCGCGACGTTGATAAAGTATACATTTATTTAATTATCCCGCGGGCCACATTTCGCCGAAGTCCCGAACGTGTCCCGAATATCATTGACCAGCCATGGCGCTATCATCCAAAACCGTATTTCCCTAATACGATTCTATTTGCGTAGGAAAATCGGAGAACGACGTGGTCCAACGTTCTCTCTCGTTTTCTCCCTCTCTCTCTCTCTGCCTCTCCCCCTATATATCTATCTCTCTCTTTCTCTCTCCTTTGCCATGGTTACCAACGTGGAGACCGTGGCAGACTGTGAATTAACACTACGTCTGGTCCCATCGGAACGAGAAAATGATGTTCCAAGTTTCGTCAGTGGCGAGACAAAAGTAATTAAACCCAGAGGACTACTCGATAATTTAGCATACGTTTCGCGGTACGTTCCAGAACTAACGAAAGCTCGTGTAGTCGAGTACGAGCCCACTCTTACCGAGTTACAGAACGTCAAGACGAAAGTTTATTGAATTTAGAACTGGCCAGGATCGATGAAACAGTAGCTGCCAAGATGATACCATCTGCAACTCGGTGAACTTCCCGGTGCTCTATTTTTTTTATTTAATAGAATCGTTCGATAATTGAATTCACGGCACACTTTAAACAGACTTGTTCGACCGAAAGCAGCTCAAACAATTTGATCAAAGAATTGAAATTGAAAAGCAAACAGAACCCTATGTACACGTGGCTAGAGAAACGTGCAGACGCAGAAGCAAAGGAAGCGCATTGTCCACGAGGAAAATGCAAATTGGATGCAGAAGCGTAGACGCCTGTTTATTTGCCTCGAGGCAGAGACGGGAAAACGAGGTGGACTATTCGTTAATTTCTTTTTTTGTTTTTTCAACGTGTTCCCTCAACGAGATCACCGAACTATAGAACGAGTTTCCTGGATGACGATTCCGCTGGTCATTATTGCCGGATTATAATTATTATAATTATTATTTGCGGCTGAGAAAGACGGTCGCGTTTCTGATCTGTCGATTTCGTTAAAAACTATAGAAACTCGACGATTCTTGCAGGGCAAACGGTTCGTTTTATCCTCGATATTGATATCGACCCGCAAAATGGCTCGCGGAAGAAGCAAGCATCCTGGTGCTAATTAAAATTTGTTTCCTCTCCGTCAACTATCGGAGGATGAAAATCCGTTTCTATCCGATGCCATTGTTCGCTACCGCCTTTCCCGACTAGCCATTGTGCTCATTATTGTTACCGAACCATAATTATTTTGGCTACAGCTCGTTGCCATCGCAACCATGTTGTTAACCCTCGTTCTCCTCTATATTCGTCGGCTGGCACGAGTCGTGTTCTCTCTATAGGGAGTGGGTTTTTGACGTCGCCTATCGAACGTCACTTTCTATCGTCAACCCGGCTCTTGAACCCTCGAGATATCCTTTGTGAGGTCAACGACGTTCTCAGAACCTCCTCGGAATATCGATGACAGAACACCTACGAATCGGCGTCTATTTTTACTATCCTCGCGTATCAAAATCCTACACCACTTGGTATTTTCAATAGACCAACAAATTATTTATTTAATTTCTACTTTACAACCGAAAATCGTGAAAATTGAATCTTAACAAGTCGGTAACGATGAATTATCGAGTAGTAGCCGTCGTGTTCTTTCGACGAGTCGGATCAGCGATCTCGTCTGTCACCAACGACGAGGTTTCGTTAGATCGGCTCTTCTGAGTAATTAATATCGCGAACACCAGCTTAAGAGGATCCGCGTATATACAGTTATCAGCACGTATAAACGTTAGATACAGTGGCCTGTATTTTGATTACACTCCTGTTAACGACTCAAGGTATTTTCCTTAACATTTCTGTTCCTTTATTAACGCTTTTTAATAAAACTTGTATACAAATTTATAACCATATACCTGTTGGAAAACAATCTCCAATATTCTCCTCTTCCTCGAGGCTTAATCACAAAGCTCGCAAGTTGCAGGTCACGCGGGACAGCGTGCATCTCTCGACGGCTAGAAACTTGTCCGGGAACCGGGGGTCGTCTCGAGGGCCAAAATGCAACGGCATTACGCGAACCCGGTGACCGCGCGAGACACAAGGGGCCCCTGTTCAACGCACGGAAATCCGGCTGTATTTGCGTCAGCCCGTACATAATGCACGACGTAAACAGTTGGGCCGGACTTTGCACTCCCCCGGGACCCTCGTCGCGGTAGATCGGGCTGAACCACTTCGCTAAACTAATCAGCCCTCGCGCAGACGTCTCCGGAGGATACCTTCTAACAAAAATCCTTGGCACGTGACAAAGAAAGTCGCCGATCGAGCTACCATTTCGAATAAAAAACCACGAATGGATAGCATCTGCGGTGAGTTATCGAATCGTTCGGAACTCATCGGTTCTTCTCTTTATGGAAAGTTTATTCGTGGAACTGGGATAGAGTTGTACGCGTTTTGAAACATAGCACCGACAGATCAGAGATTCTATTAGTATGCAATGAATACACTGGGAAGAAGATCAAATAGACCGATAGGAAGATGAATCTTCGAGAGGTGTTTGTTCGCCGGCTTAACTAGATGTTACAGAATCTTCGAATCGTTTTCCAACTAACTCACCGATCAATGGTAGCGTTGCTCGTGCCGACTGTTGCACTGCGAGTAATGTTCGCCAGCCAAGAGACGAATTGTTACCTCGTATCAAGCCGAGGAAACGCGTTTCGCGAAACACGTCAACCTGCGGACGTTTGTCTTATTTTCGTGGACCGACTAGATTAAGCGACGGCTGTTGGCAGGAGTTGGCGCCGTGCCGCCGCGTAGGCTTCTCCTTCGAACTAATCAACCTCGAATTCTTCGCGGCGGACCACCTCGCTCGAACCCCGCCAGAGATTTTTGCCTAAAATCCATGGCACGCGGCAAAGAAAGTTGTCCGCCGACCGGGCAATACCGTAACTGACAAAAAAACCCAAGAATTCGAGGACCAATTTAGCGGTGAATCTCTGCTTCTACACTCGAGTTGGAATCCTGAAAAATCCTTGTCGTCGATCGCCTTCTTTTGAAATTTCCGATATCTCTTTGCCGAATAAGAGACAGATCGGATAAGAATTGGGGAGATGGGATAAAATTCGCGTGGGTCTCCGAACAAACTAATAACGTATCAATTCCGAAACGCTTCTGAATCTTAGCAGAGGGACACGCGGATGATCGACATTTTCGACATCGTTTCCAACGCGTTCCGGGCGATCTCGGATCGACGGACGACGCCTCGAATAATAACCGTGCCATAATGTTGCCGTTGGCATTCTGGAACTCCGTTTGGACACGGCGGCTCCTTCAAGCTGGACACCTGCTACCCTCCAAGAACTTTAAACGCGTCACCTGTTCGTTTCCTGAATCCAAAGCTCCTCGGATAGCTCTACTCGGTTCACGGAATCGTGGTAGCACGCGCACGACTTCGATTCCCAATACTTGCGATCGTATAAGAAGTAAAATTTTTGACGAGGACAGTAGGTTAACGGTTAATAATGACCGAGCGTTTTAACGATGATCGACCAGTCTGTGACCTAGAATCCCCGATCACTCGCAAAGTTTTCATCGACTTCTGTTTGCTCGTTTCTGTTTCGTAGCGCAACCGAACGACTGCTTAGCGATAAAACATTACGCTCGCTGTTTAGAAACTCGTAAAGTAACAGTCCTATTTCCACCAACTTCTCTGTTTCTGTTCAGCTCTTCTGTTAACTAAAACTTGGTAGAACTGGTTCCGATTATTATCGTCCTGTCCCAATTACACTTTCCGCGCCGACAGCCTTATCGACGCTCTTGTCGCTTCAACGACATCGTCTCGACGATTTTACAGCGTTCGTTCGGTTTGCGTCAACGTTTCAACTTTTCGGTCAACATTTTCGACGACATTCCAGAATCTTTATTTATTCCATCGTTCCAGAAAAAAAACCCTCGCTATTCAGTATTTTGACAAATCGCGAAACCCAGGCTATTCTGAAAGGACGGAAGCACCGCGAGCATAATAGCGGTGGTAGCACGCGCGTCGTTAACTTGCTGTGGGGCGGACGATGGAGAAGATGGGCCAGCGTGGCGGACGATAAACTAGAACGCGGCAGGAAGACGAGCCGGCTTTCGCGGGCCTGACATACGACCTTCCTGGCTTCCTACTTACGGCTACAAAGCCGTTAGCCCGACCATACCCCCGTCGGATAACTTAAGCAGTCGGCCGCAACCCCATCGTCGACCCTGTTTAACCAAGCACCGCGTACACCGCCGGCAAAACTGGCTGGCTGCTGCCCCTAAGTAGTTGCGCATTCGTTGGCTCCCTTATTAAGCCGCTATTCGAAGAGATGCGTTCCCTGCTTTCACCGTTCCTTGGCTCTTGCTTCCTATTTACCTGGGCCCCTACTTAACCTTCCCTTCTTCCGTGTATCCGCTTTCTCCGTCTCTCTTTCTGGTATATAATAAAAGTCGCAAGTATGTAAAAGAGTGATTAAAATGACGTTCAGGTGCATTGTGCGTATTGTACCGAACGAACGGGTAGTCGCAGGTGATAAGGGTGTGGATTTTTAATCGAAGATGGCTATTATTATTTTAAAAGTGTTTATAGAAGTTCCATGATCGAGAGTAGGTGATTTGCGACAATTTGAAATAAGAGAAGCAGCGAATTTGTCTCTCCTGCGAACTCGAGCAGAACAGTCTCGCGGAACAGTAGCACAATTAAATTCGTAATCATTTATTCAAGCGACCGTGCTCTTGTCCATTAGAAATGTAACAAGTTCAGGAGGAGACTCTTAAAGCAGAGGAAGAACGATCTGTGTTCGCGTGGAACACGCCGAGAAAGTTAAAAATTCCAAGGAGGAATGAAGAAATAAAGTACGACGGAAGTGAATGAGAAAAAAAAAATAAAAAGGGAGAGAGAGAGAGAGAGAGAGAGAGAGAGACGGCTCCATGGAGAGAATTAAAACGCGAAGGGAGCAAGGCAAGAGAAAAGCTCTCGAACGTGGCGAGAGTTCGGAACAACGACCGAAACGTTCCGGCGTTCTCGAAATTTTCAAAGAGTCCGCCAGCGTGCGCGTTCGAGCATCTCTCCAGCCATTACTTTTGTCTCGCTCGCCCTTCTTTTTCCACTTCATAGTTTCGTGCGGTGTTTCGTTTAAAACGAGGAAACTTCAAAATACATCGATCCACTCGGAAGGTGAAAAATACGCGAAACTCTCACGCGACCGAGCCTGTTTTCTTAGAATTGAAAAAAAAGTATTTAAGAAATTGGGGATTTACGAGACTCGATCGAGGGATCGTTTTTGGGCTTTCGCCTGCAATTGCTTCGTCATTTCCCCGAATATTCCTTGGAAAGCTGTAACATTTCCCTGGAGAACGTCGGAACGTCATTATTTGTCGATCGAAGGGGCGTTGCGGTTTATTGGCGGTCGATCGGCCACGCAAATGGAGGGTTCGAACTTTTCGTGCTTTTAATCGGGCCATTTTGTTTAATCGAGTAACGAGGAACTAGGTGCTCGAACGGAGGCACGGGGGAGAATCTAGGATGCGCTAATGGTGGCACGGTAATAAAATAGTAGTAATTACGCGGTGTAAGGTGGGCGACGGTAAAATTCGAGGTTCCCTCGCAAAGATCCACTCCTGGGGAAATTGTAACCGCAGATAGCGAGACAGCCGTAATACTAATATCGTTTCGCAAACATACGCTGCTAGAATGGGACACGTGGAGCCGCCTAATGCGGTACGGCGATTCCGGGTCACGGATTACATTGTAGCGCGACGTTAATTTCATTTTGCAAACGTTCTAAATGGACTTGGAACGCCGATACGTGGACCATCCTAATAATTTCGCTCTGCAAACGCGACGTCCCCGACGATACCGGTCTGTTCGTCTGCGACGATAAAACAGAGATACCCGGTAAGACGAGATTAGGTGCAATTTCATTTTAACATTACCTCTTTTCGTGCAATTGTTTGTCTATTATCTACGATCGTGCTACTTTTAACAGGGCTATACCCTGTTTCGCGAAATCACGAACAGATCGCGAGTAAATAACCCAGAAAGCGGCTTCTTCGAGCGGTAAAGCGATAAATAAAACCGTCTAGGGTTGCGTGCATCACGCCACTGTCAAGTTTCTCGATGTAAGCGATCGCGTAGACAAAAGTGACCATCGATGAATGGCACCAATTAGGCAAAATTTGACGGGACTAAACGCTAATTTCGTTGGTAGAGCTAACGCGCCGACAGGTAGACCGTGCAAAGTGATTTCAGGTAATGGATTACAATGTAATGCGATGTAATCCGGGATCCTTTTATCTTTCGGCCACGAGCACGCCAAGTAACGCCGCGCGGCGCAGTTAATTTGCATTACTTTCGGAATCAGCAAATCAGCGCCGGCTATTTCATCGTGTATCTCCGACTTTCATCTTAATACGTGTCACTTTGCCCTTAATCAACCGCGCGATACGTTATTCCTTAACGAGGAGTAAGCACGACGCGACTTAACCACCGAGAAAACGTATCTTAAACGGGTAACTATAATTTTTGAGCTGTCGACGCATCGACGCGACCGGAACCTTCGATTTCTCTTATTTCTTTTCGTAATTACAAAAACCAACAAAAAATACGCCCTTACGGTTCGATGGGAAACGAAGCTTCCTGTTGTCGACGATAACGAAGTGCAAATCGATTATTCGATAAATTACCGGTGATCTCGCTCGATATGTCCGCTATCAGTTGGATGGATCGTTCGACATGTAAACGGACCGTGCACGGTCCTAGTCTGACATCCTCTTTCAGCGGAGTCATCGAACGGCGCGTCCCAATAATCGTCACGCGACTACAACATCGGATAACGAGAAGCTTAAAACCAACTACGGTATCGCAAACGACACGAGGAAAACTTACGAAAGGGTTTCGTTCACGCGATACTTTTAACGGGGGTTTTTAACTAAATCGTTGCCAAGAGTCGAAGCACCGCAGGAGGAACAATAAAACAGGGTGTAACGGAAAGAAAAAAAAACGAATCGCACCTACTTTGACGTATCTCTGACAGAACGTGAGATTTAGATCTTCAGGAGTCTTTCGATTCTCTGAACGATCGTTTCACCCCTACGTCGAATTGTCGGAGGAACAAGGGAACGGCATACGGAAATTCAAGGCGCGGTGTCGAGGAAGGAAAAGCATTAACGAGCACGAATTTATAGCCGATTAAAGGAAAGCGGCCAGTGGTACGCAACGAAATTGCTTCGCTTTAAAAGGCAGATCGTTACGATTCGAAGGGGGTGAGGGAGCGTTCGTTTCATTTCCATAAACACGCGCTTCTTTCATGGTAAGATTCCGGGTCACAGATTACGCTGTGGTAGACCAACGATTCTGCAGGGAACCGAATTAGCTCGCTCGACACCCTCTCTACCTACCATGTAACAGCGCGACGATTCGACCGCGTAAACGACGGCATTGTCACGGTCGTCGCGCTTCTTTTATCGCGCCGCGCTGCCTGACGCCAGTTAATTTCCCTTATTTTCACGAACAAAGAGTGAAGAGACCGAGAATTAGCCGACACGATGGGACAGAGTTTTGGTCCCGCCGTTTGTCTCTGACTAGCGCCGGCGAATCGCGCAAAGCGAAACGCCGCGGGGATTTAGTGGAGCACAATTAGACAGCTTGCCGCGGAGATAGAAAAATACCGAGCACAATGCATACCGGGCTTGTACACTCGGGATCCGCCGCTTTTTATTTGCACCGCTTTCAATCTCGAACGTTCAGGGTTTAGCTAGATTCTCCGAAGCTATCGCGATGGGAATTGACAGATCTGGGTTAAGGTTTTATCAAGTTTTGCTTTCTTTGGAGAAGACGATAGCGATTGGTTGAAACTGTTACATAATTAATGCAAGATTCTTGAAAAGACATTCGGCAAACTGGATGGAAGTGTGGGACGTGTCGAAGGAAGTACATCGAGACGAACTCCAGTTCGCAGTTCCTTGATGAGCGAAGCAAGTTTCAACGTACTCGATTACACCGGTTACATGGCACAGCGGTGATTATAGTATGGGGGCGTTCAAATTTGACCCGCATCTCGAACGGCCAACTTCGACCGAAGTTCGAACCAACGCCGCGTCCTGTTATACAAAACGGCCCCGCGCCCGTAATTGTAGTCAAGCAACGCAATTAAACCGCCGTTCAACTGTAATTATGCGATCCTGATAGAGTGGTCGTACTGTACGCGGTGACAGTTGGACAGCTTATTTCCAGAACACGTTCAAATTGTTCCAAAACCGAGATATTTACGAGTTGTACATTTTTTTTTTTTCTTCTTTCTTTTTTTTTTTTTTTTTTTTTTTTT
>SMSQ01019073.1:162427-191589 GCA_019453375.1 Ctenoplectra terminalis | reverse complement strand
TTTTTTTTTTTTTTTTTTTTTTTTTTTTTTTTTTTTTTTTTTGTATATATACATCTATCTAAAATTTGTTTTCAAAGAACAAGCTCGAGAAATTGTAAATGCAAATTTTTTTATTCGCAACAAGATTCGAACGACCAGCAATCACGGCGAACGAGCAACGTTGGAGAACGCTTGGAAAGAGGAAAAAGAGAAATTTTCTATAGAGGAGGAGAAACTACAAGAACTACGTGAATTTCCCATGGCCGCTGGCGCGATGCATTACCCGACGAAATATTCGAACGCTCGTTGTACCGGCGACCGAATGTTTGCCCGTCGATTGTTTGCTCGAACCGCGTGGAATAT
Source organism: Ctenoplectra terminalis (assembly GCA_019453375.1). NCBI lineage: Eukaryota > Metazoa > Arthropoda > Insecta > Hymenoptera > Apidae > Ctenoplectra > Ctenoplectra terminalis. The sequence continues at coordinate 191,247 of SMSQ01019073.1, read as the reverse complement.
GCAGCGCGAGCGATAAATAAATAGTAAACACGAATCTCGCGTGCGGTTAGAGAGGGATAATTGCGAGTCAGGTCGATCGGAGTGGTCAACCGAGGCGGAACGATCGTCCACCTCCGGATTGTCGATCGAATCGTGCCTATTCACCTCCGTCGATTGTCTCTTCGAATTGCTGCCCTACGACCTTCCTAATTCTACCGCCACGCGTTTCTTTCTCGTATCGGAAACATCGAAAAACTCTTTGTCCTGCTTTTTTTTTTTTATTATTCTTCCTTTCATCTCCGACGATTTCTATCCTCGCTTGAACTGTGAAAAATTTAATTTTTCTCGTTCGACGATGTAAACCAATTTGCGTAAAAATTCACGTACGTCTGTATGATTTTGTAATTGAGAATTCCTCGAGCTGGAATAAAAAAAAAATAAATAAATAAATAAAAACAGTTTAAAATCAGTGATTCAGGAATTCTAAAGGATAGAAGGTGTAAAGAAAGCCCAATTTCCAGAGCTCTCGCGCACCGTCGCTCGTAAACAGACGGCGGCCGTGAAAAAAGCGGCGAACGAGGTCCGAGTCCTCCTTAATTGGCACTCTAATTACTCTATAATTGTGTATCGATCCGCGTTTAAGTGAACCAATTACCGGAGATCGCGTTTGAAACCGCCTCCGCCTGCACTCGAGCCACTCGAGAGTACCTTTCCACCGGAAATAATACAGAGTTGATCGCGGGGGAAGATTTCCCGAATCTCCATCGTTTCCGCGTGCATGTTTGCGATTGCCTTAGTGCGCGTGCATATACAACGCCTAGCGCTTTAATCGAAATCGCTCCTCGAAGCCTTCTCCGCCACCGGCCTCGTTCAACCCGCGGTTTCATTGTTTCCGAAAGTCTTCTAAAGGCAGCAATTCCGACGCAACGCGAAAAAGAATATCCTGCGCACCGTTGTACCCACTGTGAAGCAGCTTTCGAGGTCGCGACGAGAATCAGCTGCGTTTCCGCAGGTGAAACGTGATATCGAAAGTGCTGGTAATTGTTGAGTCGTGATTATCCGGTATTAAGACTCGTTAATTGGACCAGTATTCCGGTCTGGATCTCTCGAGATTGAACGTTTAGTTCCTCTTGTATAGAATTACAAGATTTTTCTAGGAAGGAGCTAAGTTGTAAGGCAAATATCTGTTGTAAGTAGTATAGATCAAACAAGAGCCACGAAGGCACTAAATTCCTAGACGTGTTCCTTGTTTCGAATAAAAGTGAGCCGAGGTCGGGAGCTTTTGTAGACGCATAAAGTTGGGATAGTGGCGCGTTGCTGTTGCAAACGATCCCTACACCGAACCTTTTACCGAAATTGTAATTCCAAGGAACTGTAAAGCCGTGGAGGCAGAGTTTACCATAACGCAGTCGGTCTTCTCATAAACGCGTACGTGGAACGACCCATTAGCAAATGCTACATGGAGGAAGCAACTCGAAACACCGAACTGTATCCGCTCGGAAAAGATATATTAAAAAAAAAACTGTATCTTTTTCGAGCATTTGGTTCTGTGTTCGTTCAGGAAAATGCGACTGGAAACATCTTCTCTAACGGAGGAACGTATTAAAGAAACAACTACGAAGCTACACAGGATGCGCGTATTACATATAAATAACAGGACCTCGTTAAAGAAAGAACAACCGATCGTCTTAGCGAGACCTATACGTAAAATCCTTAAACCGATAGGCGGCATAGTCGTAAAAAGTCGTAAAAAGTCGTAAAAAGTCGTTAAAAGTCGTTGCGGTTTATCCCCAACAAATATCGATCCTAACATAAATGGGTTCGTAACGATGGCTCGGTTAAATTGTTTTTTAATTTATCATTAGCGAGGAGCGGAGGTATATTAGGTATAGGTTAGAGTGAACGTAATACACGCTAATTGTATCGGTATTGGAACGATTCGGCGAAACTTGCAAGGCAGGCTAAAGTTTGACTCGTTACAACCCTGACGTCGATCCGAACTCGTGTATGAACACTTGAATCAACGAAGACCCACGATTCATTTTCCAACACGCCTTACCTCGTAAGGAATCAGGTAGAAACAGCCGGTCTAATTTCTACGCGTCGGTAAATTCGATTCGCATCGACGCAATCGGCGCAATCGGCGCAATCGGCGCAATCGGCAGTCGTAGAACAAGCTCTAATTAAGTTAACCGGGGGCGCGCGTACAGTATCGAGAAACTATCGCTGATTGCCTTGTTAACGGGATAGGTTACCAGGTAGCGGCGATATCGATCTGCCGACACAGAGGAGAAAGCCTGATAAGGGCTGCAACCCCCGTCCGTTCGACTGGTGACACGCGCTCTGCCTCTGGCAGATTTATACCTGGCGTTCGTGAATAATCATCCCTACGGTTCAACCATGGAAGCAAATTAATAAGAAGAAACTCGCGAGTGAATCCTGGGTAGCGAGGATCGGTTTCTTATCGTCGATTCGCCTCTTTGTTAGGCAGCGATTCTTATTAGAATGATAACGAGAACTTTTTCCCCGGCTCCTACCCCCATCGGCTATGCTCGACCGACTCGGCCGGACGATTAATTAAATTATTCACCCAGTTTCCCTGACGTCGCTTAACCGTCCCTTAACGAGCCACTTTTCGTTCCTTTTCGTTCCTTCTCGTTCCTTTCCGCGATGAAAATGTCCGTTGGAAATGTATAAATTGACGGGAAATTTGAATTTTATAGCGATCGGTGACTCTTCTTTCGTGCAGTGTTAATAATGAAAAATGACGATCGTAAACGACGATTTGGTATTTTATTTTTCGGATCTATGCTCCACGAGCATCTAGCAACGACTCCTCTCATTAAATTAGGTTACGTAGTCTCGGTAGTACGTTGAAACAAAAGACGATTCACCGTATGGAAATTGGAAAGATCCGCGAGACAGAACCAATGTGATTGATAGTTTTCGGAATCGAGGGAAAAAAGAAATATAAATGATCCTAGGAACGGAGAACAGGGAGGTCGAGGTTTCTTTCAGCGGGGGCCAATCTTTTACGATGCTTGATGTATCGTCGTGTCGGCTGAAATCATTCACGGCTCGATAAGAGTCAAGAGGAGTGACACGATACATCGCATGACGAATAACTATCGTGATCCGTGGAACGGAGGGGGCGTTCGATTTCCATTTATAAAACGTACGATTAATATTAAATTCGATGTACCATCGAGAACACCACCATTGTCTCCTTTTACATTATTTTCCAATTCGAACGAGTCGCGTTCACGCGTTAAAAACGAATTGAACGTAGTGTTTCGCGGTCCCGTAAAATAGCCAGAAGCCCATCGGCGTGCATTGTCGACGTATAATAATTGCAGAGGAACCATGCGCGTCTCGGAGAGCGGAATTTCGCCGTCACGCTGGAGCTAAGCGTAATTATGGCCGCATCGATTGGCGAAACTGTGCGGCGGGAATGTCTAATTTGAATGGGAGCACACACGCGGCGTGGTCGTTATGTAACGAGGGAGCAAGTTGAAATTCATTGGCTCGCTACTGACTTAAACTCTTTCCACCTTCGCGGAATACTTAGTGGTTCTAACGAGAACGTAGCCACGGAATATGAGATCAGTTTCGCGGCTAATTTGCATAAGCAGACGGTTGACTTTCACGCTAATGCCACCCAACCGGAAAATTTTTTTACCCACCGAATCACACCTTTTTCCATCGTTCATTTTATATCCCTGATATTAATTCGATCAACTCGATTGTAATTTTTAATCGTTTCCGTTGTGCCGTTTTCGAAATTTAACGAGAGGAAGCTTTAGTTCCGAACAAATACCGAGTTTCAATCTGTTTACGGACAAACGTTTATGAAGACAACAGCAACGCTCTCGATACAATAATTTTCTCGCTTAACAAACGAGCACGCCAGAAATCGTAGCTGAAACTGGCACGGGATTGACGCGCTTTTTTCCAAATAAACGCTACCGAACTTCGATGCAAGAAGACCAAAAAGGATGTCAGTATTTTGCATACGAATCCATGGGCATTGTGGAACAGATCGGCAGGGAATAACACGGCTGGAAAATCGTCGCGTAACAAGCAGAGAGCGATTCGATGTACGTATTCGTTGGAAAATGATATCGAAATAATGTACACGTACCGGACTGGCAAATAGAGGATAACAACGCGTTCGCAAATCGTCTGCTCCCGATTTACTCCTCTCTCCTCGCTCCCGTTTCCTTCTTTTCTTTTTTTTTGTTTTTTTTTGTAAATCATGTTTAGACCGATACACGTTCGAAACGCAATTTATAAGCGAAATATTACCAAGCACCCCAGTTATTCGTACTCGTTACGTGATCCAAATATTATGCAAAGTGGCTCCGTGCTGGGAGTTGGTTGAGCGATGCCGGTATTCGTCATTTGCAGTAATTTCGCGTCGATTTATATGCCGTTGAAAAGAGTAACGCCGATTGTCCTCCCGGGTTCGCTTTGATATAGTAACGCGTGGCGTGCGTGTCGTACATGTTAATAAAGCGAGAACTCTCAGCACCGTTCCTTGGTTCAATTCTTCAAGTATTTATAGAAAATTCTTACAGATTTCGTTTTTTGTCTTTTTCAGGACGCTTTACGCGTGGAAATTGAAAATTGGAAATTTGAGAAGTCCAGGAGAACAGGGTATCGACGCCACTATAGGAAGATATATTCTCTGAAAATGAAATATGGGCTGCTGCGTGAAATCCGAAAGCTCGGTTAGTTTATAAAGAACAATATCTAGCAGCCTGACAATAATAAATGCGACCACGCGATGAAACAACTCCGTTTTTGCGTCACTAGCGTGCATTTATATAGTCAAGGCTAATGGAATTTTGCAAAAAAAAAGAAAAAAAAAAAGAAAAAATGTACATATCTCGAGTTTAGCTTTTTGAAGCTCGGGAAGGTTCGTAGGAGGGCTACAAAGCGGAGGGTTCGCAAACGGCGTCGAGCACGGAAGGTAAAAGCCTTTTGATCGTCAATGCGCGAGATCGCGGTAGCAGTTTTTGCGTGTTTGCACGCGTAATCTCGTTGCAGTTCGTTCCTCTGTGTCTTTCCCGTCACCTGTCAGAGAACGAGCGCGTAACAAGTTTGTGGCTGCTAACCCTTACCTAACGATCCAATTGATTTTCCGTGTAAACGAATTTTCTCCGCATAGAGCAACCACGAGCGAAAATTAGCAAAAACCAAGTTCGAGAATTGATCGTGAAAAAATCGGTTCGGAAAGATTTTCCGTTTCTTTTTTTCTTCTTTTCTCTTTTCTTTTTTCTTCGCAGTCCACGATTTGTCGCCGGTACTCAAGGAACGGGATCTTCGTTCTTTTCCCCCAATTATAATGCACAATACTTTGTTCGAGGAATATTTCAGCGACGTCTTCCGGGACGTCGGAAGATTTACGAGGCGCGCGAATCTTCTTCGCGAATATTCTTGCATCATAATGCATTACTTTGTCGAATGGCAAAACGGATTTCGCTAACGTTTGTGGCAACTGTGCCGTAATCCTGTTCGAGGCAGTTCTGCTTTAGCGTACCGTGAATCAAAGCCGAGAATTTAGGCGGTTGTAATTCGGCGAGTTTGCCAGTTTAACGAGCTATGCGGACGCCCGCGATTTTTCCATTTCCATTTTTGTTTCCCTTCGCGCGTTCGCGAAGAAGAAAGAGGGATTTCAGAGATTTTATTCGAGAAATAGCTGGTTTACGCGCATACCCGGTTCCAGCAAAGCGAATACGAGGTACAAAATGACAAGAATTGCATGGAAGTTAAAAATAAAAGCAAAGAACGAAGATTTGTTGCGTTTTTTTTCGCTAGGTTTCATTTAAGCAACGAACCACTTTCATACTGGTTTGTCGGAAGCTAAGTCTGTCAATCGATACTCGATACCAAGTTTTTTAACCGTGCAGAATGTTTCGAATTTAGATGAAAAAGTTGAGAAAATTGGATATCGATAGAAATCTATAAACGAAATTCAAAGCAACGTTGAATGAAATCAGATATATTATCGTGGGTTCGTAATCCATTGTCACGACACGTGGATCAAATGTAAAAGGTCTGAGTATCCAAGGATAAGCTACTGATTCAATTAAACAGAAGTTAAATAGTTAATAAATCGAATTAACGAAAATAAATGAAATTAACAATTCACCAGAAGGGAGATAAAAACGAAACAGAAATTCGTGAATATTTTCCAAGTGTCCGACGTTTCATTCGAGGCATCTATACCAGAAAAATTAAGAGCAATTAATTTTAATAAAATCAACCTTCGAATCAATCGATCGATTAATCAACGATCGTGACAGTACGAACCTTTTAGGAACGAAAATAAAGAATATTTCATCTACCGTTCGTACTGTAAAAGTATCATTATTTATTTCGATTTTTCAACTTCTGCATTCTAAACTTAATAATGGATAAACGTTCGCGTTACTTTTTCGTAACGCCGTTCTGCGAGTTACACGTACGGCAAAAGAAAGCCTTTAACGTTTACTCCCTTCGTTTTGTCGACGAGACAGCAGAGGAGACACGAAACTGGTACTAAAGTTCCGGGGACGCAAGTTATGGCGAAGGAGACGCGGGACAGCGTAACGGAACGGTTTAAGGATCTTCCCAGTCGTCCGTCAGTAGCCGGCTGCATAATACACGCGGTGTAGCTACTTTGCTGAACTGAAAAATGGAATAGCACGAGACGGCCGGAGCAGAACGTCGAAACGCGGCACCCTCCAATGCCCCCGTCCTCCCATCACTTATTTAACGTCGTTCGCCTTCACCTGACCGATGCCTTCGCAACCATCTAAACGCTCCACGACCTTCTATTTTCAACTTCTTACTCGTCCGTCGGGTCTTTTCATCTTCCGATTCAACCCTCTTCCACCCTGGTAAACCAATTTCCGTATTGACCACCGAGAGTGGATTTTTCGTTGGCCATGATTGTGTCTAGATGCTTCGACTGTTTTTCTCTTTAGTTATTTGAGGCTTTTATAGAAAAATGATGCTCTCGAATACTTGACGAATCAGGAGAATTACCCACAGGATTCTAGCCTATCCGTGGATAGCGTTCACACTGGTGTCTTGGTTGCAAATATTCTATTACTCCACAAGCTTTCCTTAGGGAATACCTTCCTAATGGGATACGCTCAATCGTGATGAAATTGGGACTTGGAGTAATTTACACGTTTTGAGAAATAATTGTACAACGAAGAAAGAATTCCAAGATAAACTCTGATAATAAGAAAAAGAACAACGCAATGAAATAAACAAAGACGTCATATTCGCTCCTTGAATTGATTAGAAATTACTATAATATAGTGGTAATAATTAATTTTTCCAAGCATCTATGAATATTTTTCGCCAAAATTGAACTAATCCGAGAATTTTTTATCCATCCAAAAGGGGTTTCGGATGGAAGTTTATCGAGATCGTTCCGTCCACAGGGATCGCTATAAAGTATCCCAAGAAGAATCCGGACCGCAGGCTCAATGATTCGTAAAGTTCTGGCCAAACGATGTACCTCGAAACGAAAAAAGTTTTCAGATCGAACGTGTCATACTTATCTTCTTATGAACGGTTCGATTGGCCCAAACAACTGGACTTCCCGACTCCGAAATCGCGATCCAGGGATTTCTATCCCTCCTGAAAACAAACAAAATAAACCAATCACGAATTCTTCCTTCCTCCATCTTTTCCGTCTATTTTAACGAGCCACGTCCCAATGGACGAGCAGGTCGATTTCCACCGATCGGAATCGCGATAGTGGGTGTCGAAAAATCGAGACTAATTACTGGCAGCATTAGCGATCGAGCAGGCAGATGGTCTGGCGAATTTCACGTAAACGGATTTGAGAATTTTTTACCGGCCACCGCAGCAGTGGTGGACGAGGCCGCGTTTTTCTCATCACGGCCGAACCAATCAGTGACGGATGCGATTTACGATGAGCCGAGGTGTGTCGCCACACTCTGATTGTCGCGATAACGATTTCTTCGACCGCCTCTCGATAATTGACGCCCCGATCCCCGGCTCATCGTTCGGGTTCGCGTTCGTTTGTACGACCGCCGCCACTCTTCGATTTAGCCTGGTAGAGAAGAGAGGAAGCTACCGTAGTGAAATTTTTTTTTCCAGTGATCTCGAGGATTTATCGACTCGGCCAGAAACCTCGATGCGTCCCTAAAGAACCGTGCGAAAACGCGAGGAACATTTTAACGGTGGATTGAAAAGAAAAAAAGAGACGGAGCATTGGGAAAAACAACTTAAGAAATTGGTCCTTTGCATCGTCGAATTCTATCCAGTGACGGATAGAATTTTTTCTACGAATAACAGAGCGACAAAATGACCGCGACGTTACGGGAGCATAGGCGCCAGTCGCAAAGAACTTCTATTACGAACGAAACGAGGGTGGAGTCCGCGTCGAAATGAGATAAGGATAACGTCAACAAAAGCTTTATGCGTCCGCATTCGCGATACTTTTATACGTCGCCGTCGTGACGAGCCACACAGCCACCGTAACCGTCGCAACAGTCGTAACAGTCGTCATTGTCGTCGTCGTCGTCGTCGTCGTCGTCGTCGTCGTCGAGTCTCTATCGGCATCGACGGTTCCCCCCTTGCTTACGGTCACCGACTCAAGGGGGCGAATGGCGTCCAGGACCTCGTAAAGAAGCCTGGCGCCACCGTGGACTAGCTCCTCGCAAGGGATGAATTATTTACCCAGGCAGAAAGAGGAAACCGCGGTGTTTTTCTTGGCGAACGCGTAACGAGCCGCATCCAATGGGATTTCGATAAGTTATTCTCTCCCTCGATGCGCGGAGTAGTTAAGATTGATGACTCTTTGGTCGAATGATCGGTGTTACGTTCGAGGAACGATCTAACAACTATAATCGGGTTGTTTCTTTCATCGAGGAATATCCTTTTTAGATCTCTGTTTGCAACGATCGTTCATCCGATTGGGAATGAACGATAAGCGACGATATTTTTTACGTTACCTGTAAAAGATTCCTCGTAAAGTTTACGGGATGTTGGTCGTTGTGAAGTATCGAGGTTACGAATGTTGAAAAAAAAATTTCACCCGCTCCCTAACATAATTCTGGCTTATTTCTATCGTAACAGAGAGCCATATATTTTGCTATATTTTTCAGTATCCTATCCAAGATTTTTTCAACTTAAAGCACGAAGCACGAAGCACGAAGCACGAAGGTCTCGGACGATCCAACAACGATGAGAATTTTGGAGGAAATTTCGCGATAGGATTTCCCTGGAACGGAAGCCACAGGAACGAATGCCGGGCACGATCCGCGAAGTCGCATCATTCACCGACATATCGGCTGAAAAGACACTTCTCCGTGACAAGGCAGAGGAGAGGACGCGAATGGCAGACGAGGAACGATCGAGCCGATGATTAATCACTCGGGCCATCCTTGGATTTTCGTTCGCGAACGCTTGCACCTCTGATGTTCTATCGATATATTTTCGTTTCTATGCTTGTAAAGACACTTTTCTCGTTTTCATACGACGGAACTTCGAAACGAAAGAGTTTTCACCGTTTTCCAGGTAGAACCATTGGTGTCTTGCGCGCGTAAACAAGGTTTGACTGGATGCAACGACTCTGCGTAAAAAATATTTTTTCTCGCAAGAACGTCGAGTTGTAAACCAACGTCTCGCGTTTACGGTGCTAAGAAATTCCGATCCGGAATACCGGATCACCATGGTCGCGCGTTGGTTACACGTTCGCGAGAATCCAGCTAGCGTCGCTCTCCCGCTTCCTCCCGGACAAGACAAAATGAGCGTATGCAAAATTCATTCCAAGTCCTGTACACCTTATAAATTTAAAGAAGGAAAGTTTGCCACCGTTCCGTTTCGAAGCATGAGGAACGTGCGCGTGGTATCTCACCCTGGTTCCTCGAAGGCAGGCGGGGTCAATGTTGCTTCGCTGGTATAGAGAAATAGCTGGTTTTTCTCGTGGTACGTTGCACTTTCCAGAATAGAGATAATAGAAATAGCGCAAAGATCGAATAATCGGGAGAGTAAAGCACTTTTCGCGAGGAATTCCACGACCCGTTCCATCGGGGCTACGTCTCGAACCGCGGAAAGTGGTTAATTGTATTTTTCCAAGAAGCACGTCTGACAGAATGCAATTTCGTTCTGTTCGTTCCGCTAACCCGAACCCGAACCACCTCGACGTTTCCAAGGAACAGGAAGTTCTATCGTTCTATCGTGAACGGTCGAGAAAATATAAAAGGGGAAGCGTATTAGCATTATTGTCGTTAGGGGTTGCTCGTTTGCGGTCGCCATCGCCTCGCTTTGACGTGCAAATGCGTCCAGTCGCGAAACCTCGCGAATAGATGTCTATTTCCGGTGCGACACTCCCCGGTTCAGGTCCCTTTTCCTTCGTATCGTTTCGCTCACCCTCGCCGTTCCTTGTTTTCCATCAGACTTTGTCCCTTTGATTCCGTTTACCGAACTCCGATCGTTCGTTCCAGGAAAATAACCGAAAACAATTAATTTACTATTCCCATGGTTCGAAACAACCCCCTATGACGTCCTATCGATCCGACGAACAAACTATCGACACTCGTCGAAAACACCGTGGAAGCACTTAGCCGTTACACTTTGACAAGCCTTTCAAGCGCGGGCACGCAATAAAACTTGCATCTAACGTTCGTTTAAAGTTTCCGCTGCCAGGGCAAGAAGTTAATCTCGCCGGTATTCCTGTTGAAAAACTTCTCAACGGAAGAGGCATCCTTGCTGTTCGACTGGTTCTTAAACGCATACACGCCACCCGATACTCCTCCAACCTTTTCGACGAGACAAGCTTCGATTCCGCCGAAACTCTCGACAAAGTTACATCTCCAACTCGAGCTGTTCCTCGACTTTATGAAGGAAAACCTGAGCAAACACGCGTCTTCGGTCTCCTGAAAAGTCTGGAACCTTTAAACACAAAGACCGAAGGAAAGAGGAGGATGGAAGGAGAGCCGGGTTCTAGGAGAGCACGCAAAAAAGTCTCCGATCGAAGAAGATGTAAATGCTTCTTGCTCCGCGCCAAGAAATCGTTCGATGATTCTTGCGTCGCGCGGTGTGTGGGCAGCACTGCGGACCTCCATCGTGGGCCCCTCGCCTCTAAAAGAAAGGCGGAAAGGGCGGTCTCGGGGGCCCGAGGGGGGATAGGGGGAGGCCGGGGGCCTCACACGGGGCCCGGCGTGAGTCCCGACGCGAGGAGGTCTCAATCTCACGGGATACGCCGCGAGCTCCGTCCACGCACGCACACACAGGGTGGTTAAATAATTCCGTTGTTTCGTTCGGAGGCCACACGAGCCTTGACTGGCTTCTTATCGGTATCGTGCTAACCATTTATCCCTCGTTTTTCCTTCCACGTAGTAGGGGTTGTTAGTAATTGAGAGTTCGAGTTTTGGGAACTTGGATTACGGTGTATCGTCTGTGAAATTGTTGTCCAGAAATGAATTTACAACGGAGAATTGAAAAACATATTTGAAACGGAAACTCTGTCGATTTTTAGAGTTTTCGGTAAAATTCGATCCTTCTATCTTTCCGAAGCGAGCAAATCTTGATCGTACGCAATTTCCGAACTGGAATTCGCGCACCGTTTTTCCAACAATGGTTCCTATTGAAAGATTTTCTTTCGTACCATCAAAGACACTCGCTTAAACCCGTCGCGGCCACCCTGTATGCGTGTACACGTTCCACACAGATGTATGCAGACTTGCGGCAGGTCGACAGAGAAGAACAACGCGGTAGAAAGAGAAGGAAGGAATCGGAGCGGTACCAGCTCCGAGTTTACCATGATTAATCGGCACCGCCTACTTATCGTGTTAGATTTAGACGGGTGAGCCCGCAGGGGCCAGCAGCCCTTGTATTTCGGCCACCACAAAGAGCGTAGCCGCGAATGATTCATTGGCTCGCGAAGAATGCACGACATATCGACTCGGGGAGCTTTTTCGAGGCAGAAAGCATGGCCATTGGCAGAGAGGGAACCCCAGGCCTGGGCTCTTTAATTAATTACGTTCAAAACATTCAGCGTTGATTTAATGCGAAACTTTAAAGATCTCTCGTGTATCGTCAACGTTTCTTTTTTCAAAACTTTGGTCTGGGCTAATTCCAATGTAATTAAAAATGATGTTAGAAATTTAATCCCCGCGAATTTCCCAGTAACAAGCATCGACGTCTACCGTGGTCGCGACATCTGCACAATCCCGAAAGGCATCGTTCTCGGGAAAAGGAAGTTGATCAGACTGGAGTTTATCGGTCTAGCCACTGATCAATTCCAGTGTTCATTGATTCGAACCTAGCCGGAGCAGGCAGCCTATCCAACTATCTAGTTGTCGCAGAATCGTCTCTCCAGACTCTAGATGGAGACGCAACCGGAAGACTAGGCTGCAAATTGAAAGCGGGCTGCCAGTTGGAGCGTGCCTCGAAGCGGTTGCTTTCTCCGTCGGTTAGCGCCGGTTCACCCGCATTCGACGCACTCGCGAATACATTAATCAGCCGTTCAAAGGGCGCGCAACGTCAGGACGGATCCCCGATCGAACTCGAACCCCGCTCCTCGTCTTTGCATGGTTTCACTCTCGCCCTCTCTTGCTCTCCTGCTGCGTTTCGTTCGGCTATATAATTATGACATTAGCGGGCAATTTCGCTTCCCTTATAGTTCTCCCTCTCCCTCCATCTTTCCCAACGACCCGCTCCTCTTCCCTTCTCTTTCTTGCCCTCGGCTGTTCTGTCTGCTCGATCGCTCCCGGCGGTGCATCGAGAGTAGACTCTCTGTCCCAGCGTGGACCAAATTCAAAGATTCTCTTTGAAGCACCTACCCCGGACACTCCCAGATGATTGACTATGAATATTTATGCCTGATATCCTGCGTTCACGCGCCCGTTAGAGCTCAATGGCGCCGTTTAAACTTTGCTACGAACTGGCAGCGAGTTTCGCCTAGTGTCGTTCCGCACCGGAGGCGACCGCTCGATTAGACCCGCTCGTGCATCGATATTGCCAATTCGAGCAAAGTTCCTGCGCCTTGGGCGCTCCGTAGACAGATCTTGTCCGGTCAAAAATATTCTCCGATATACCTTCCGTTTGTTTAACCTTTTTTAACGCGAATCCTGCAACCAGAAACCATTCGACGAATCGTTCGATCGAAAAAGAGGACCATCGTTGAAGGAACGATCGAGACAAGCCGTGGCGATGTTGAGAACTCGAGGCGAGAATTAATTACCGCAACCATGTGTCCCAAATGATCGGAACTTTCGAAATTCCCCGGCGAAACGGGGACTGTTTAACGGTGTATTGACAACATTAAGCCCGGCTCTCACGTACGTAGTTATCGGTGGCTCTAGCCACGGTAAACTGGTCTAGCCTGGTCCTGGCAGAGAGGCCGGAGAGGACAGCCAGACAGAAGGGAGACCGAGAGAGAGAAGAGAGAGAAGAGAAAGAGAGAGAGAGAGAGAGAGAGGCGTGAGAGCTGGACGGGTCCCATAATGCCACGGGATTCAATGTGGGAACCCATAACCCAGCCCGAACGCCGATTAGTCCTGGGCCACCGCGTTGTTTACTCTGAACAGCTCCTCCCTGCCACCTAGTTTACGTTATTATATATGTTCGTCCACACAGCCATCGACCGCCCGCGTGGATGCAGCCCACCACCGTCGGCTTTTTCAAACCGATTTCCCCCATCCTTCGCCACGTTGCGCGAGAAGACCATTGAACCTGCTCGCGCTACCACGCGCTTCAATTTTTACGATCAACCGTCAATCTGATCGATTGCAAAGACTTTGGTTAATTTTTTGAAAATANTGGAAAAAGTAAGAAAGCTTGCATCGTCTTTGAAAGGATAAACATTCCTGAAACTTTCATCGGTGATGTAAGCCATCGATGAAACGAAACTGTGGGAATCGAATAAATCGAAAAATTGGGCGTTGAATTAAGCCTCCCACGATTCGAAGCGTCAAAATTAATTGCCCCGTGTACAGCAGAGGCAGCGTCGGTGCACTAAACAATAAGAGAAACTGTAAAATCACCAGGCAAAGGGATAACAGGAGGCAGCCAGAGGCATCACTAATTCGGGAATTATTTGGGTAAACAGCATTCTCGTTCGGTGATTGTCGGCTGGTTCGTGGGACGTGGGAAATCCACGACGGCACCTTCGCGTTGTTCCGACGTTTCCAAATTCTCAGGGAAATCGTAGAGGTGCCAGGAACCTTCGATCTCCCTCTGAACGACCACGCCCGGCTTGTTTGCGTTTCCCATTAGGTCGCGGAAAGCCGCGGTATCTTCTTTAATCTTGTTCGAATTTTTTCCATCCACTTCGTTCTCTCGCGAATGGATTTTTATAGCAGATTTGACGAGTACAATTTTTTTCTAGCCGACTAAGGAACGTATACCGAGCGAATAATAATGTTACCAGTAGCCTTTTGCGAGTTAACGTAGTCCGAGAAACCTGCGAGAAACTTGCGAGGAACTTCTAACGAAAGATTATATTTCGTTGGTAAAACATGCTTCGCACGATACAGAGAAGCTTCTATTTTCTATCTCCAACAATTTCTCGGCGAACCGATGTGGTTTTCCCGAGGCACGAGAAGAAGTCGACCCGTAAGAAGAAGGTTCGAAGTTTCGACGACGAAGCTTCCGGCAGAGGAAGCGTTTCGGAGCCGATCGAAGAGAAATTCGAAAGCTCGAGGAAAGGAATCACCGGTGTGTCGGTGATTCTTCTTCCTCGTCGTTCCTCTCCAAATAGAGAATAATGGAGAGTGAAATATTAACCGTACCGGTGTATTTTCATACGTATCTCCTGGTGCAATGGCTGATTTCCATTTTCATAGAAGAAACTACGACAACGGACTGATCCATAATATCGTGGAAGCGGAACCTCGTAAAAAAAGGAGAAGCATATTGCGGAAATAAGAGAAGCTTCGTGTTTTATTACCGCGAAGGTGGATGAACAAAGAAAAGAAAAAAAGAAGAAAAGAAAATGAAATAGGAAACGATCGGAGAAACGAGGAGACAACGATGGTGCTAAAAATCCGTTCGACGATCGAGACGTACGTTTAAGAACCACGGTCGATTCGATTCAGTTGACGACTCCTTCCTCTTCTGTCTTCGATCAATTCAAGACATCGATCTTGGAAAGCACACCGAGTCGTAGGTTTGCATTTCTGGTACGTTCTCGAGGTCCGCTGTTAGACAAAATCTTGGTAACCGTGACCTCGGGGTTTTGCTACTCGAAAGCTTCGAATTGATCGTTCCAAGGAAGATAACAGCGGAAGTTCGACTCATTTGTTTAAGTCGTTTAAGCTTGTCTCCTGTTTTGCATCCACCGTCTTCTGACGGGTTCGAGTTTCTGAGCCAGCCGAAGATCACCTTCTCAGCACTGGACCATCCAAGCGTTTCTTTGAGCTTCATTTTTCAACGACAAGGACGGCTCGTTAAGGCCGGCCAGACACGATGCAATATCTGCTGCAGTTCGCTCGTATTGCAGCGTTCGTCTTAACGCGCTTTGAAGTTTTTTATAGGGCACGAAGATTCCTTGTTTCCGGAATAGCAAGAGGAGCCATGGAAACTTAATTACCTCTGTAAAACCTGGATTCAAAGTCTTTCGGAGGAAAGTCTTGCCGATAAACGATCCCTGGTCGTCGAAACACGGTAACGCTTATCTCTGTAACTCCTAAAGCGTCGTCGATAAAAGACGAAAATGCTACGGAAGAACGGTAACAAACGAGGATATCAAGGCCGGCCGAGTAAAAGCGATTCGTTGAAACGGAACGGTTTCTTGGTGCTGGCGTTTCGTCGAAAGCCAGCTTCGAAGCAGTACGATCCGCGGAGCTTTTTCCCCGGGAATCTCGAAAGAAAGCAGGGAAGAAGAGAAACAGAGAAAGAGGCAGAATGGACAAAGACTCACGACCTGACGCCTTCTAAGGTGTACCGCACCAGAAACGGAGCCACCGAGCACCTGGGATTTATTTCTTTGACTCCTTCTTCCTTCCCTTCTTGTCCGTGACCCTTTTAAGGACCAAGCGTTCGCCAAATCTTCCACTACCGGCCACTTTTTGGGACTGCAGTATCGATTTTTAGCCAGGAAGAAACATTCGAAGACGCAACGCTCCAATGCAAACCCTCGATCGTTAACAATCGTTGAAAATCGTTGAAAATCGTTGACAATCGTTGACAATCGTTCTTTCGTCTTAAAAATATCTGTGAAGAAAATAATAACGGCCAATAGAAAGCTCCGTAAAGACACACAGGAAACTTCTTTCTTTTGTTCATCGGCAGATTAAAAGGCTTTCCTTTGTTTCTCTTCCAAGGATCGCAAAGGAATCGAGCAGAAGGGCAAAGAAACAGCTCGGGCGTATTCTGGTGGAGGTTTCGCGTTGATCGGACAACGATATCGGGCGATCGCGAAACGAAGATTCGGGCAACGGGAGAGACGGAAAGATCGAGGGGAGAGGGAAAGAGACAAGCAGAGGCGGTTTTTCAAGCGATCGACCATAAACGGTCGAAGACAAGGCTGGCTGTAAATGGCCTCGACGGGAACCACGATGCCACGTGTACGCTCGTGCTCATAAGTCCTGACATAGCCCGCGAGTGGCTATCTTTTCGACGAATCGTCCTTTTTACGTCTATGCTGCCCGCTGCCACTGGCAACCGCATTTGCAACCGCACGCAGATGGCTCGTGGAAAAGGAGAGGCCAGAGATGAATATGCACGGTAGTCCTTAGAGCGACCAGGAGAAAAACATCCTCGAGGAACTCGAGACACACGAAGGCAATGTGTTTCGCTTGCTTTCAATTATGATTCGTTGTCAAGCCGTGTATACAAGGCTTAAGAATACGCCAAAGCTCTTCGATGTTTCGCAGCAACATTGTTGCGAACTTAAAAAAGAAAAATTGTTTCGATACCCTTGGAACCTTCGAGAAGTTACGAAACAATGTTAAAAACCATAGAAAAGCCTGCAGCTATTCGCAACATTGTACAACATTGTCGCGAAATGTTTTTTAAGAGCTCGGTTATGTTTGGGGCGGTTTTTAATGCTTTGCGATAAAGCTGCATCGGCCCAGGAAGCCTTCCCAACATTGTCCTTTGAAATATTGTTTATTGAAAGCATCTCGATACCGTTTCTTCGTAAACGCGAATCGAGTTTGCACCGCTTAATTGTGATCGATTCACACGAACGGCCGCTCGATACACGATCGAACTCGCGATACATTAGCGTGTCTCCAAACGCATTATTAATGGCGTTATGCACATGGAGTGTGTACGTACGCACACCTCGTACGTGTTACATAGGCCGCGTCTAACGTAAACGTAAACCAGAGGGGTCGCATAATACGTTCACCTGTTCCTAGAGGATTACAAATGTCTACAGGGAAATCTCTAACAACGCACAAAGACGCTTTGTCGGTCGTATCGCTTTCCTTTGAATGGGACGTAATCAAGTCCGGCACGTTCGGAAGACTGTCGTACGTGCCTGGCCAATTCGTGAAAAGCACCTTTGTAGCTAAATCAACCAGCCCGTCTGTTACAACCAACGTCTTCCACGGGATCGTTTTCAATTGTTTCTACTCGTTCTGATTAACACGTTGCACGAGTCGCTTTGTTCGTTAAAATTATTCCTGTCTTCATTTTGGTTCTATTTAGTTCCATCTTGTTGGAGGTTAAAATTTTACTGCGATTGGTGACATCATAATTGGAAACGAGAACAACGATGGAAACGATTCCTTCCATCTTCGAACCCTCGCTGCAACCTTTAGCGCAGATACTTGAATAAATCGACGATTCGTATTAATAGTCAATTTACCAATTTCCACTTTTTTCGATTCCATCGTGTGCCCTTGTGCTCCACAAATTTATTTTCACTCTTTACTGCCAAATATCTATTTTCTCTTGACATTTTATTTCTGTTTTTGGGTATTGATTCAATTAAATTTCGAATTGCTGTAGTACTTTATTAAGTATTACATTATTCATTGAATGGAGTCTATTCTTAGAATACACGAAAGTGTCGCGTAAGATTATTTTTATTAAAACCACAACGCGGCGATCTAAATCAGGAACATCGGACTGGTCGTTCGAAAAGTGGATCCCATATTCGTTATGCTTTCAACATCAATCCCGACCATTGGGAGTATGTTCGTCTAATTTGCGGATTACGCTCGTGTACTCTATAATCAGCGGATCGGTTCGGTTAGTTAAATCGTTTAATTTTCCGTTTACAACGTCAAGCTATTACGCAACGCTGTGTAAAATTATCAATATATATTATATTTGCTTTAATTACAACATTTTATCATTTAGAATTCATTCATTGAATAGTCTATGGTAAATCGTGTTGCGTATTCAAATTTAATCACGTGTAACGTAAAAATTTTGTAAAAAGCTTGATAAGAAGTCCATTGATAAGAATAAAATGGTTAATAGCTAGCTAAGAATACCAATTGATAACTGTCGTTCATCGTAACGAGATCTGAGAATCGCGCGAATAAAACTTTCGATCCACATGTTACGAACGCTGAACGAAAACTGAGCTCCGCGGGTCGCTCGGCGTTTCTTATACAAACATCGACCGTCACCTACGAAAGGACGTGCGAACGATCGATGAATTATAATTTTCCTATTATAACAGCCTACAATTTATTAATTATTACACCTTTCATATATATTTATATTCTCAACGATTTACTAAAACGTTAAATGTAACAGTTTATAAACATTTTACAAAATGAAGCTACATTTACCTCTTTATAATATTACTTTTCGATGCAAAGTTACGTTAAAATATTTCTATTGTCTTTTTACGATAAAATTTTGTAGATAACAACGAAAAATTATGTTCATCAGTGGTTATACATAAATTAAAAATAATCGCTGTACGTAATAAAAATTCCAATTGCTGCAAAATTATTATATGTTATTCCAGCACGTAATAATTTATCCATTTCTATAATTTGTACTAATTTGGTGCAAGTTAATATTGCAGATTGAAGCTTAATATTTAAAATATTTATTATCGTACATTTAAGCTTTATCCGAGAACAAATTGATTTGTTGTAAACATTTTTATTACACAAGAATTCATTTTATATTTGATCCCTGCGACCAGCACGAGTCGTCGAAAACAATCGGGAATGGCAATTATACCTTATCTTATTTTCTTTTTTTTTTTTACGACTTCGTTTATCTTTTTAATCACATTGTATGAAAATTAATATATAACTTTCAAAGCTTTTTTTTTTATTTACATTTAATAACAATTCTCACCAAACGAGCGCTAAAATCTGTTTCTACATTCTGTCGGTAGCGTTGTAAGTGACACGAGAATGGTAATGGGGCTTTAGAGCCCCAGGAATTTGAGCCACAAAAGTACATTGAACGAGTCGTCTCCTCTTATACCTCGTCTATGGTTGACGCGATCAATATTTGGCGGTACAGAGTAGATTTCTCCTATATCAACTGCAGAGTACCATTTTCCAGTGTGCGATAAGTAATCAACCGTCGAGTACGCGTTTGTTCCTCTGCTAGAAGCCGAAAGGGTTACCAATTGTTGAGAAATAAATTTCAGTTACTGTTCTCTACATTATTCACCCTGGACAAAGTGGTAATTCTTCTTGACGATCGCTCGAAAAAAAAACGATGAGAAAAAAGTCGCATATTTTAAAAATCCTGCAGCTCATCTTTTTTGCACCCTCAAACGTCCAATCGTAATTATCTCTGTTTACACGAATATGTAAATTCTGAAATGTTTACCAATAGGAAACGTAGGAATCGACGATTGGGCAATCAGGTAATCGCTTTGACGGAGGTGTGCAGACACGAGGGTGGAAAGGCAGATTCCCGAGGGGTGGCTCGATCCACGTGACGGACGAGGTCGCGAAGACGCGTTATTCAGATTTCTCTATTCGATTATGCAAATTAATGTGAGACACATAAAACTGTCTACGGGGGTGGCGGAGGGACGACAGTCACCCAAGAGAAACGATTTTTATGTTTCTTCGGAAACAAAAGTCTGCCGGCGCCAATCTTTCTTTTCTTCCCTCTTGGTTCCCTTTCTACGGCTTTGTTGTTCCCTTTCGTTGCCCGGTTCGCTTCGAGGACGTCGTAACTTCTGGCATGGTGCCTTCGTCGGGGGATGAAAAAGGAGGTATCGAGGTCTACGATAGTTCCCTTCGACTCGTCGTGCATATGTCTCCCGGAAACGAGAAATATTGCACCGCAGATCGGTCGTGTCGCGATGCAACTATCCTCGTGGCCTCGTTGCCCCTTGTAACCTGATCGAACCTGATCTAACCCGATCCTCTTTTTCTAAAATCAGTGAACAATCGTGAACAAAACGATTTATTCCATGTCTCGCGGCCCACACCGCCTCCGTCACTCGTCATGAGACTACATTTAAAAAAATTACGCAACAAATACCATCCCCCATTTATCTAGTTGGAAACGATAGTTCTCCAACAATGTCTCTACTACATTTTCGAATATTTTCGAAAAAGGTGCGAATGCAAGCTCGAAATTGACATTGCAAGCTATGACGATTATTCGCGGGGAACGACACGCTCGGAGCGAACGAAAAATGAAAACGCGGCGACATCAATTTCAACATTCGACGAAATATCCCGCGACAAGGGACCGCGGCAGCGGTGTAATGGAACACCGTGTATTTAGATTGCTCCCCGGTAAATCGAGTTGCCGAGCAGGGGGGCACGGGTAGACACCGCGAAACCGAGAGACAGAGCGAGAGAGAGAACGGAGGGGTTGTTTTAACGAAATCGCCGTGATGCCATGCAAATGGCTCGGTAACAGCTTCAGCGGCTTCCTGTACCCGCCGCTGGACTGCACGCCGGCTTAACTCGATTCCATACATATTTT
Source organism: Ctenoplectra terminalis (assembly GCA_019453375.1). Lineage (NCBI taxonomy): Eukaryota > Metazoa > Arthropoda > Insecta > Hymenoptera > Apidae > Ctenoplectra > Ctenoplectra terminalis. The sequence continues at coordinate 170,412 of SMSQ01019073.1, read as the reverse complement.
AACACGGTCGAAACCGTAAGAAAATTGCGTGATATGCATAAACGACTTCGCAAACTAGGTTATCTTCGCCGTGAAGAACCGCCGACCAAAAATCCTGCCCGCGGAGTTCTCCATGATCTTTTCCCGAGGACAACATGCAATCAAGAACAGAGAAACGAAGTTTCAAATTGTCCAATTGTTTTTGTGTTCTTGGATTTACATCTTCCAGTGTTGACCGGTCGAAAGCTGACAGGTCACATAATTTTCCCTGCACCATGGAGTCAATAGAACTCTCAGAGCGACAGAATAAACGATGCAATACATAACAATGGTTTACACAGTCGGTTCTTTTACAATGTAAAAAGATTCGGAATGGTGACAAGAGAAAAATATTTAACTGTTTCCCTAGGATACGTGAAACGAAACAAATAATACCGAAGAATTTAATGAAAGTTGAATATCGTCGACTCCAATGGAACACCGTCGATAAAATACAAATGGGGGAGAAAGAATTACAGACATAGGCGATTGATCTATGCGATTTACATTTCGGCTCGAGCAACGACAAAACCTTCGAAACATCGAAGATCCGATCGACGCAGAGAACACGGTTCGAGTCGTTTCGACGTTTTCTCTCCGCGATAAGAAGCAATTTTTTCCTGTACAATTTTGTGGAACAAATATCGGGATAATTAAGGGAACGTCGAGGGCGGGTGGATAACAAACGCGAGCGGATCGCGCGCCACGTCGGCCGACGTGCAGCGTGCACGTTAAATTATCTATCGCGCAATTATTCATTTATGCTTATTCGCCTTGATACACCCGCGGATCTTGAATTATTACCGGCTTAACCGGACTTTTAATTCTAACGTATTACCATACTTATCGTAGCGTACGAGCGAATCGCTGCTCCGCGACACACTGCACCTCTGTCGCGCGGTTTTTGCTCGAGAAGTAGCGCTTAAAAACTTTTGCTCGAAAACCTGTGGAATCGTTCTATGCTAGATAACTTTTATTCGAAGTTTTAAAATAATTTTCTTAGAATTTTTCTTTACAGAGTATTTGAAACGGAAAGAAAATAAATGTTAGGAATATTTGGAAAGTGGATAGACATTTTAGATAGAAAATTCCATAAGAAATCGGTACGGTTTTGAAGATCGAGAGCAAGGAAAAGAGCATGGTGAACGGAAGCTCGATGTACCGGAGGTAAAACAAAAGGAGATGCTTTCAAGAATTCAACGGCGGGAACTCGGCAACGAGAAGCTGTGTTCCTCTTTCAAGGAGCTTCTACGGTGCTTGGTTTGCGAGTAAGGCATATTTAGTACATAAATCAAAGCGCGAGTGGCCCTCGCTGGGGGCTATGAGTATATATGCTAATATAAGGTGAAGCACACTGTGCGCCGGGACGCCATCTTGACCACCGCTAGAACGTCTTGAGGGTTCACCCCAGAGGATGTACTTGTTGTAACATCACAGTGCAACCGTGGTTCCATTTTTTTAATTTTTCACCAAAAAAGAAATTTCTACATTTATTTTTTTTCTTTCTTTTTATCAGGGTAAAAATCATCATCCACGATAATTTGTAATTGCTTCTTAAAGTTAAAAGAATTCCATAACACTGTATGTGTATATATATATATATGTTCAAATTTTAAAAAGGAAGAAAATTTCTAAACCTAACTTCTTCGTCTACGCTATTCTCAATCTTGGTGCACAAAATCAAAGCGGAGTTCGAATAAGGAACGCCCATTTCGAAGCGAAACTTTAAAAATCGCTGTCGTTTCTAAGAGAAAGCGCGGTTCGTCGCATCGCGGCAAGTGAACGCTAAGATCCAAAGTGCGGTGAAATTTATATGCAAATGGAAATCATAGTCTACCGTATAGAATCCGCCATCTTGACCGCGATAGAACGAGTCCAGAGGGTTGGCTGGAACGAGCGGCTGGTTGGAAACATTGGTAGAAATATTCTCCGTGCCCGAGATTACCAATATGCCCCCGACACGGCAAGTCCATTCTTTTTCGGCGAACGGAAGCGGAATGAAGTTCTCGAAACCGATCGCGGCGAAACTTCTCGCTTCCGTGTGCGCGCAAAACTCTTCCTCGCGTCCGTTTTAAAACTGCAAAACTTTCGAGCGTTCTCGCCGAGGTTGGCGTCCGAGAGAAATCGATTACGTGTTGCATTTTCGTGCTAAGAATATATAAATGTGTACATTTTAATTGTTTAGAAACTGAGAAGAGTCGTACCTAATTAATACAGAACCTGCCGTAAACTGTATCGCTTCTCAATTTCCGAATAACGCAGTTCTTTCCACTTTCTTCTCAAGATCGAACTTGAAAAGAACTTAGAGAAAATTTCGAGAGCAAAAAGAAGCAAAGGGTGTTATCGAGGGATCGCCGCTAAAACAGGAAGATCAGGGCGTGCTTTCTTCGCCGGCCTTTAGTGGCACCGTTACGGCAAACGTTTAATTAAACTTGTAAAGTTGCCGCGTTCCAGGGCTGAGACTCGGAAGGGGTTGGTGTTGTTATGCGCGGGGCGTGATCCAACCCCGTTCAGCCGTATCGCGGCGTCGTAAAGGCGACTGCCGGTTCGTGTTTCGTAATACAGGCATCTTCGTGCTCGTGTTACGAGCGTCGTTTCCTTATCTTTGCCTTGGCGAACGTGTCATCTGCTCGAAGACTGTTCTTCGCGCACCTATGCCTTCGGTTCGTTCTCTATGATCGTTCTCTCGGTTTTAGCTTTTCGAAACGATCTTTCGTTCCACTGTGAAACGGATTGGAAAGAAAAAAAAAAAGAAAAAATAATTGTTTCAAAGTTGATATTAATATTAAAAATCTACGAAAGAGCAAAGTTCTTGGCGATTATATACTGTATCGCGTTTTCATTAACGAAACGCGAATCCTTGGTCGGCGTTAAATATAAAACGGCACGGCGTCAACGAGAAGACCGAAGGATAGCTATTTCCATTTTTCATCAGGCCGGTCGTAACACGGGTTGAAACAAGGCTGCCGATGTAGAGGGGGAAGGTCTGAAAAAGGCGGAACGGGTGTTGTATAAAACCGCTCGCGACATTACCTCCAATATTCGCAAAACGGATTCTCCGGCGGCAGCAACCTCGTCCCCCTGGTAACCCCTTCCATGCAACCCTCAGCCAGCGGCTGGTAATGAGGTGGTTTCAATTCTGGCCTCGGGGAACAACCGAGCCCGGTGTGTAGGTACATCAGCTATTGCCATGTAAATGTCCGAGAGCGAGAGGGAACGACCGGGCGAGATTGATACGAGGGACGAGACCTAGCTACCGATCTCGCGGCTTCCCATTTCTTTTTTTTTTTTTTCTTCCGAAAATTTCCAATGAATCGCCTCGATCGAGCTAACTTCCACGGGCACAGAATTAACGGGAAATTTAACGTCAATTCTTGGACGACTAGGATGCGTGTATAGATAAAATTGATAGGGGTTTATAATGGGGAAACTCTTGGTAAATGGAAAATGGAGTCTATATTTCGTGCAAAGTATATGTACCCTGTCAGAATTTCTTACAAGCTAGAAAAGATTACTACAAAGTTCGAGCGAGTCAAGAAGGCTCGCCGACAACAGCTCCCATCTCCAGGAAACTACGAAGAGCTCGCAAACACGAGCAAGGAGTTATCGTCGAGAAGCAAAAACGCTGCTTTAAATCTTTTTCCTAACTCTGCCGAAAATTCGGTGACTCGAAATTCCACTCCAACTTCCTGTTGGTCCCGATAACGATATAAAACAGGAGCCCTCGTCCCGGTCCGCGACGAACGTTTTATATCATCGTTGTCCAATGAGCAGGCAATATCTCAGCGTCTTCAAAACGCTCGCGAACTTTTCACCCCGTTAACGTCGAGAGTTCCGCGAGGATACAAACTTGCCCGACCGAAATGGAGAGAAGGGGTACAGCGCGGGGGTGGCGAAACGAGCCTTGCGAAATAAAGTAGACGGTGTCACTCGGTGTAGTTTTACGGATATATGCCCGCGGGGGTTGGTGGGAGTCCCCTCAAAAATAAATCGCGAAGGCGCCGCTGCTCGTAATTTAAACTAGCGCAGTTTCGGTAACTAGTTCCTCTCCCGTTCCGCTTGGACTTCCAACGACAAAGAAAACGATGGGACGATCGAAGGGTGAAATGTATGGAAGAGCGAGAAAGAGAGGAAGAGAATGTCGGAGGGTCGGAGAAACGGAATAGGTGACGTCGTAACCGAGACGGCTGTAAAGCGATTCGCAGTAAACCGCTGAATGAGTTTATTGCGCTTATTGACCGAACCCACCGAGCAGAAGTGTTTGCGTTAAAATCGCTGTTCGAGGTTTTGCGTTGGCTCGTCGACGTTTGCAACGCTTTGGTCTCGTCAATATGGAAGTCTCCTTTGGCAAACAGGACGTCGCCTGTATTCGTCGGAAACGTCTGATATTCGATCATTAATTTCGCGCAGGCCACTTGAATACGCTTCCAAGGAAACGAGGAATACCGAAAGAGTAGATTTTTTATATATTTTGAAACACTCTGTTGCTATTCGCTTTCGATAGCCGTTTACGACAAATTACGTTTGATTCCTTGTTTGTTTTACACGGTGGGACCGCCTGTATTTCTTCAGCAAACCACCGTCCCTCCGAAGGTCCGTGAACGGTGCAAATGGAATCGCGAAGGGCAGTATTTTTTCTTCCGGACGTTATCCGTGCTCTTGCGCGACGGCTTTTAATTCGAGGCCTCTAACGAGTAGTAAATTTCCTGCAAAGGCAATACCGGTAAACGAGAGCCGGCTCCTAACAGGACAGAACCACTTAGTTTTTTTCCCCCTTTCCGGTCGGTCCCTTTTGCGCCCCCAACGGCCACGAGTATTAAATACTAATTCCATTAAAACCGTAGAAGGGTTGCGCCGCGAATCCATATCTCTGACCCATATTTCATACCGAAAGCTTTTCAATCTGAGAAAATACTTATGGATCCGAAACGGACCCTTCGTGATCGCGGGGGCGAGAAGTATGGAAGCAGGACCGTGACAAAGGATCGATAGTCGAAAGCTTTTGTTGGTCCATCGAGTCGTCGTCGAATCGTAAAAAAGAACAATCCAATACTACGTTTCTCCCATTGAAATAATATTCAAGCTTTCTTGCGTCTCTCTGTAACATTAATCGAGACAACTTAAAAAATTCCCATCACCCTGGCATCTATTCTCTTACTCGAAATCGAACCAACCTCGTACGATCGCGATTAACATATTCCATAAAAGCGAGATAATTTACGACCAACAGTCCAGAAACCCCGCAAATTACCACGGTGGAACGGTGTGGACGAACGAGCTCTTCGATCGAGCAATATCCATGGCCCTGATTTCATTAAATTTCTCCTCTAAGGGAGGGAAAGCGGCTAAAAAGACACCGATTTGCGAATGCGAGATCGCGCAAGAACTTCTTGCAACCAGATAAACGCCGAACGATTCGGTCTCGCGCTACCGATGCAATCACGTAGAAGGCTGCGATAACGGAGTTTCAATTACGGGCCATTCGCCTGTTCCCGGTTAATAGGCCGATCGGCGATCAAAGATTAAAAGCCGATCGCGCGGATCGGCCTGTGTCGACCGATAAGAGTAACCGGGAGTTGGCAACTTCCCGCGAACACTTTCGAACATCGTCTTCTTCTTTTTCCTTTCCACTTCCTCTTCTTCCTCCTCTTCTTCTTCTTCTTTTTCTTCTTCTCGTTCTTCTTCGTGCTTTTCATGTTGGTTGAGGAAAAGAGAAAAAGAAGGAGCAGGATGAAGGGAAGAGAGGGAATCGGCAACCGGTGGCGAGAAAGTTTGGTTCAATTACTTGGCCAGTGGCATCGAGACTATCGCGTGATAACTCAATCGGCGGGCCAGATACATGGCTGCAATCGCTAAAAAGCTCTGCGCGCCTTCGGTGACGATCGGTCGGGATGATCGTGAGAACGCGACGAGGGAACGATTCCACTTACGAGCTTCTTTACGACCGCGTAATCGTTCGTTCTGGGAGCGGCTCGTAAATCGACCTCGGAGAAACTCGACAAGCGGACCGATTTCGTCGACACTGATGGCCAATTTATTTGTAACCTGTTCGGTCGAGAGTGTCTTTTGATCGTAGACCAAAGAATGACACCGACGAGTTCGATAAAGTATCTTGAAAATCTCGGATAGAAGCTACTGCAAATTATGGCAAATTTGGAGGAATATTTGTTAAAGCAGTGGAAATAATTGAAGCGCGAAAATAGTATTAAACGTCGTGTAGTTTTTCGGAGAACCACGTGGCTAAATTTCTGTAATGCATCAAAGGGAAGAGTGGTCACCGATTGGCCACGAGTCGTTCGCGACGAATCGCGCGACGGGCGAGGAGAATGATCGATCCGGACAGGGACTCGAATATCTAAGAAATCCATGCGAATCGTTAACGACAGTCAACAATGGTCAACGATAGTCAACGACGATCAACGACAGTCCAGAGAAACGAAGCGAATGTCCATCGAGTGGTAGGGCCATTGTGTTCCCAACCCCCTGAGACAACAGGGTTCGCACCCTATTGCCTCTGACACGGACGTCTCAATTAAATGTATACGAGGCAAGTGGGGTTGATAAAGCGTTTGGTCATAAATATGAATTATCCGCGGTAAACGCTCCCTCGAGAACGGAAATCGGGGGTTCGAAGGAGACTAAAAATCATGGACGAATCTGTCCTAAGGTATCGGTGGAAACCGTGATTGATTTGTGGATGTGACACCATGAATGGCTTTGGTACTCGATGACCCTAATTCAATCTAACGATAAGTTCTGTTTAATTCGTATTCCTGAAATGGAAATTATTTTGTCGTAACGTAACAAAGTTTTCAAGGGCGGTAGACATTTTGGTGGGACAGAAAGCGAATAGAAATAGCGGACGCAGGATATCGATTGTTCCATTCGTTCAATCGGTCTAATAGAAAAGTAATGTCGACCCCACTCGCCGCGGCATCTCGAAGCTAATACGTCTTGCGGGCTTGCAAGGGTGTTTATGAAGTATGGCGATGCGTTTTAGCAGATTGGTGACGATACTAGGGCGAGATCGTAATAACGCGAGCCGATCAAATGAATCGGCGAAAAGTTGCATGAGCTTTCTGCGTTAGGATGATAGATCGATGCTTTTATGTAATTACAACAAAAAAATGAATTCAATGCACGATCCTGAAAAAGTTTCCTCTAAAGAATTTACTTATTTCATATATCTGTGATGAATTATACTTTTCTTGGATCGATACTTTAAATTTCGAACATTTAAAAGCTTAAGGAAATCTTCATCGTAAGATTAAACGTTGAAAATGACTACGTTATCATCACGATATCCCTTGCGAGCGTGTTTTACGTAGGATAGAGGCAATTTAACTCCAGCTAGCACCTGGAACGACATCTAAATCACGTTATCCTCCAGCTAGCGCGAAATCTGCGTTCGGGAAGTTCGGGTACCGAAATACCTATCTCCGACTGGCAAGGTCAAAAAGGGGGTGAGAGCGTGTTCTAGAGGGTGGCGGGTGTATACGAGCTCGACTAGCTAACTCGCACGGTAGGACGTCGTGTATCCAGCAACCTACATCGGTGGTTTCCTTCCTGCGGGACGTTGTTCGGTAGCCCGTGGGGAATAGAAACGGCCACGACGATTCAGAGTGTGACTCGACGAGTCCCAGGAAGCGTGTGCTTTGCTAACGATGACAAACTGCCCCGCTCTAAGACGCCATATTTATGCTAATCTAGCCGGGTAGACTCTGCCTCGAACCTACGAGCTTTCTCCCTTCCCTTTTACCCTCTCCACGCGCGTCTGCTCGCACAGCCCTCGTCGCCGCGAATTTTCGATCGGATCGCGGGAATGAATCGTCTATCGTCCCCTTCCATTTCTCGATAAAGCAGTTTCACTCGAACAATTCGTCAGCTTTCGCTGCGAACTTCTCCATTTATTAATCAACTCCCATGATAAGATTTGAAAAAAAAAAAAAAAAAAAAAAAAAAAAAAA
>SMSQ01019073.1:118077-161941 GCA_019453375.1 Ctenoplectra terminalis | reverse complement strand
AAAAAAATTTAAAAAAAAAAAAAAAAAAAAAAAAAAAAAAAAATAGAAAGTAGTATCAGCTTTGTCAGATGATTCTCCAAAGTTCAAGATTCTCAAAGGAATGGGTATCATCGATGAGAAATCGTCTCCAGGGAGGCGGATATAAATTTTTCGCGACGTATCTCGACTTCGGTATGTCCGATAACTCAGAGAGATCCACGTGGTGCCAGAATCGAGGGAACACGCGTGCTTGGTGAAACGCGACAGGAACCGTGCGTGTGTCTCGCGACTTCTTGTCGTGCCAACAGCGTGTTTTGCCATTCCTTTCACTCGCGCTTCGATATTCTCTCGTCCCCTGAATCTAGCTAGCCCCCCATCCCCTTGCTCGTTCACGGAGAATATGGATCGGCCCTGACAATATTGCCGCTGGAACCACCCCGTGTCTAGCGTCATGATATACGCGGCCGCATTTCATATATTCCATTGTTTCCAAGTTTTCGGATCCATTTGTAAGATTAAATTTGTAATGCGGCCCACCGCCCGCCGCTTCACCGCCCCCTCAACGCCCATCCAGCTTTTCTGCGCTCGCAACCAGAGAGTCGACGCATATGGCCGACCGGCCAATTTCCATCGCGCGGTTCAATCCAGACCAAGATACCGAGACTTTACAAATTTTTTCTTATATTTTTTATAACTACCAAGACTGGTCCGAGTCGGTATTGTCTAATTCAAACCGCGAACCTTCGAAAGGTTCCATCTCTAAACTATTGCCTCTTAACCTTTCGATTATAGCCAAAGTAAATACGTTTCGTTCGTTCAGTTTTCTCCTATTCAAAATTATTCAAGCGAGTAAAGAGAGAAAAGAAAAAGATAAAATCGAAAACAGACAACGAGATCAGGGGCTGGGGATGCAGTATTCATTTCCATCAGCGGTTTCCGTTACTTCTGGACGGAATTACATACGTGGACGCGAACATGCGCCCATAACGTATGGCGCATAAGCTGTTCGCGTTTACCGGCCACTTTCAGATTGGATGGTGCACTTCTCGGCATATGGATTCGTCCCGGATTGACCCGCGGTTTTCATTGTGAAATGGGAATTTCATTTCTATCGAACCACTACACCGGGGCGACTGCCAGCGGAATCGAAAGAGCTACCAAACTTTCCAATCCACCAAACCTAACTTCCACCTCCAAACTGAATCCTGCTCAAATTTTTTTTATCCTGTTTAAACATATCTTTTATTTATTATGAAAAAAAGTCTACTACGACGTATTATTACATCCTTCGCGAAAAATTCTCTCAAACAGACGAGCCACCGTCGACGCGTCCGAAAATAGACAGGGATGCCGTTGGACGGTTCTTCCGGTTCCGCAACGGAATCGGGCAGCAGCGCGACGGCGATGCGAACATGTTCACCACAGGGCAGACACGAGTTGGCCAGTCCACCTTCACGCTGCCACACATGCGGCAGCCTTCCCAATTATACCGCGAGAGGTCCGCAAAAGTTTCATAAATTTCGTCACAGAGCAAGCAAATGGCTTCCGGTCCAGCGGTCGGACATTGTCGATAACAGGCACGTCGCCAGGGGCGAATTCAATATCGCATTCGCACCGTTCTCGTCCAACTCCACCGTTTCCACTGTTCCTTCCTCTCCTTTTCACCCTGGCGTTGTTCCATCCCCTCTGCGAAGCAACGGTGTGCCCTCCTCCGCTCTACCTCTGTTCGTGCACCACGACTCCCTCCACGCACCCCTCGCATTGTCCCTTGCATTGTTCCGAAAGTTTTCGCCGAAGCCGCGTAGTGGCTGCGCCGTGCGTGATTACCATATGAATTAAAGTAATGTGATATACGGTCACGGGGACTATGCGGAGGCGAGGTTCGAAGAAGACGCGCGGGGCCACACCGAGGACACCCTGACACCGGAAGTAATCTCGAGACCAGACCGATTGGGGTACCCTGCCTGCTAGAATTGATCGTCGGGGATGTTCTTATGAAAGCAGTTCGTCGTAAGAGAATGGTGCGATTGATTTGATGAGATTTAGGGAATAAAATTTTACGGTCGCAGGTTAGCGCCTTTGAGTGGATAGTTTAAGAGAAAATCTTTATCGTGTTTTCAAAAGTTGACGACTTTAATCGAGAAGAACGTTCAGACACTAAGAGAAACCAGATGATTCTTTGTCTTTGAAATTGTCGAAAAATCTTGCGGCGATCGTGAAGTCACGGTATCGCTGCCAATTCGCTTAACCAGAGAAGAAGTTGCACGCGTGGCAGCTCCAGATTCGTACAGATAAGAAGCTCGATCCCTGGAAAATGGGTGGTTGGTTTAAAACAGCGGCTGGTCCCCTTGATCGTGGACTGGACCGCTCTTCGGAGCGATTTGAGAGCGGTTCGGGTGCACAATAGCTATCGGTTTGACGGGGCGCGTAGCACGCGTCTCTGCTTTCTGGTCGGCGCGATATCTCGATCGCAATAAATTCACATTAACCTATCTGCTGGTATGGCCCCGGCCGCAGCTTTAATACATCCCATTGGCCTGCCCGCCTCCTCTATCGGCTCCGAATCCGCGCCGTTGTCGACGCCGATTTTAATTTTCCCTTTTGCTATTTCGTTTTCTGTGACTTTGAAGAAGAAACAGCTACAGTTTTAAGGTAATTGGAAAGTGATTGGATCGTGTAGATAGAAAAGACAAGGATTAACGAAAGAGGTGTCGCGATTAATAGTGTAAAAGCAAGTAAACAGGGGATTGGTTAAACGACGCTGTTCACAATGACCGGTGTAAGGCTCGAACATTAATTTCTAGTAATTATCAGAGGTGTAATTCACCCGGGGAAGGTCGCGGGTCGCGTCCGGGGTCGGTCAGAGCGTGTTAACGCCGTTGTTATGCCCCATTATATCGTCGTACCTACATACCAGCCAGAAAGGGGAAAAGGCAACTGTGCAGAGACAATACGCGGAGTAGAACTGTTTCCAAAAATTTCATCCCCTATTTTATTTCATTATAATTTTCAAACGTGTACTATTTTTATTAAAAATATTCGAAAGATGCTCGATACGTTAAACTTTCTTATGTATTTATTTGGTAAAAAAATTATAAGTCGTTTCGCGAGTGAAAAATGTTTTTTAAGGCAGCTCGCAATTTTTTAAGCAACTTATCACGTGGCGAATAGCATCGTGAAAGATGATTCATCGAAGCGTAAAGTTTAAAACTCGAGCAATTGTACGTCGGAACAATGGTGAACGGCGTCACCGCGTAACGAATCGCCGCGAAAATTGATAAAATATTATTAAACCCCACCCCGAGCGCCAACCAAGAGATAGCATTACTAATTTATTTAAATGGACTTATCTTTCCGAAGCCCCGATAGGAATGTAAATTGAACCCCACCGAATCAAGGGAGTAATGGCACGAGTAAGATAAAGATATTTTATTGCTTTGTGGTCGGACATATTTAAGCAGGGTTGAAAATCTTTTTTCAACCGCACAACTTTTCTTTTTTGCTTCGATCTCGACCAAAAAATTCTCTTTCAAATGGCATAAAAAGAAAGTCTTTCTTCAAAGATCGCAAAAACACCTCCCTCGAACACTTTTCTTGCGCAAACAGAATCGAAATACGTAATCTTTAACATTGACACGATACAGCACAGTCCACATAATTCACGAAGCTTACAGTGACGAGAAGTGGAAGCAGGTGAGGGCGCGATCGTGCGGCTAGACCATCCGAAGAGGGATGAAACGTGCTTCCGAGAGGGAGCAGGAGGGAACAGAGCGTGGGTGCCGGGGGATGGGAGAAGGTGGTGGGTCCTCTTCTACACCTTGATTTACTGTCGGCGATATTTTCTCGTCGGCGCTAGTTGGCGCCTACCGCACCACCGCACCCGACAATGGTGGCCGCTTGACATTTTGTTTCGAATTATTGCCCGACTGGCCGGTCCTTTCTATTTCGGCCTCTACCGCACGACACCATTGCGGTCTGTTTTTTTTTTTTTTTTTTGCAGACAGCTCTTTGTTGAGCCGCGAACTATGCGCAAACCTCGCGCGGTATCCGCTTCGAATTCGGCGGCTGTCCGCACGCTGCGGATTTACCGTCTCCCGCAACAGGACAGAAGGATTCAGCGATGTCAGCGATATGCTGGACGCGACCTCTCTTGCTTGTGTTTATTCTCGTGGTTGAGAAAATTTAAATGCTTTTCGATGCTAATATTTATATCTTGTGCTGAATGAGGAAATTTTTTTCACGATAAAACTGCTTCTGGTATCGCGTGTGAAAAAGTGCACACGCGAATCGAAGCATATGTCCCGGAAAAGTGGCCTCGTGAAAATCGTTTAGCGACGCTTGGTTGAGATCGAAACGCCAAACCGGGGATCATCGTGAGACCGATGTAAGCTGCGTGTTCGCAGTCAAGTTACATAATCACGACGAAATACCGTAGCTAATCGGGAATCGGGGTGACCGGTGGGATTGGAGGCCATCTTTCTAACCAACTCAGAAGTCGCATCACCCTCTGAAGTATGCGGAAACATTTTTATGTACAAACAAAATATCTCTCGCTACCGTTTTGAAGAAAAGATCGTTCCTTTACGAGTCGAATCGGAAATCGAACATCGAGAGGTGTGTTACGTCTTGCTCGATATGTCCCGTGAGACTTGAAAGGGAAGGTATCCGGTGATCGACGTGGCATAAGCGCTCTCGTGCCGAAGACGTGACTCGTCTGGCGAGAATCGGCAAACCGAGAACTTAATGTCTCGGAACGGACGCCATATTAGCATATCCGCGTCCAATCGTCGCCCACGTGGCAAGGGCGCCGTTGCGAATCTGCCCGGAGCTATGACATTGTCATTATTTCACTGACAGAACAAGCATGCGCGCAATTCTCCACGGAGAAGTATCGCTAACAAGGGTGGGAAGACCGACTCTCTGATCGGAACCAAGGGGGATGAATGGCCGATGTTGCTTTTAAATCGAACCACCGAACATAATGGTCTGTATCTCTTTCAAATCCACTTCCAGCCCTACCGCGTGATTCTTTCTTATTGAATCGTTGCGGTCATCGATTCGTGAATTGATAGTTGCATGAACGTTTCGTGACTATAAGAAAGATAAAGGGATTTAAAAAAAAATGCTGTGCAAAAGTGTCTTCTCTTGAATTCAATATCGAAACGTAGAAAGAAGGGCGACGCTAATAAGGCGAAAGCATGGAAGAAACGAAAGCGTCGAGAGACGGATTTACTCGTTAAAGGGAAGACAGAAGCAGGCCACGGCGGACAGGGGATGATGGGAATTTCCAAGGGGGTTGTTCCTAGTTTTATAAGGGATACGACTACTCTTGGAGTCCGTGGGCTGCTTCGTGTTATTTATCTTTATGGACCTCGGGCAGAGGGTAAGTACACTTACTCCCGGGGTAGAGGGTTAAGGGGCGAAGTTAAGCCGGAATGAGGGCGGTAAGAGATTGTTTGTCGTATTGGCTGTGGTTTCGACGGGCTTAACGTTACCCGTTTAGGGGATTTTTCTGTGGTTTTTCTCTAGAGACGCCGATACCTCTTCCGATAGTCTTCGGGGAGTATACATGGTACAAATGTTCTATTCAACAAGTCGATGTTTGCGCGTGTCACACTCGCAGAAATATTTGTCATCATCTTGACTACCTTTTCTTTATCGTCTCTTGTTTTACTTTTTCGTGCCTGACATTTTTTAACACGGTTATATTCTAAAGAATGTTAGAAAATGACGATGGATTCGATGCTCGTGAATCCCCGGGAACGGTGGGACGTTCGAGTAGCCAGAAATTAATCTATTGCCGTGTAATCGGCTTTTGATGATACAGAGACAGTCGTACAAGAGAGAAACGAACGGGGGAATCGCGTAAAAAAAAGTAACCTTAATACCTCTTCTGAACGAAAGAGTTATTACCGTAGCGAATTAAGAACAACCAATGAAATACGGTGAAAAATAATATTAAACTTCTGCTACGGACAAAAAACTTCGTAGAACGGAACAATGGTAGAATGGAAGAATAGGTGAAGTGTAACTTTTTCAGAGTTCTCTTCACGGATACCTTTTTTTTATTCATTAACAACGATTCCGAGGACATACAGTGCTTATGTACAGAGTGATATTTACATCGAGTCGATAGAGTATAACGTGACACGTCGTGATAAATAATTTATATAAAACGAAACAAAACTTCGACGATAAACTTACACCTAAATGACGAATCATTTACATCGGACTTACATCGTACACGTACAGGTAGAACAATGTCGCATTGATCGCAATATCCTAATGAATCCGATAACGCTGAATTTCCACGCAGACCGACTATTCCGCAAGTCCTTTCTACGATACTCAAATCTCCTTTAGCGATCGAGGAAAAGACCTGCTCTTTTGTTTTTTTTTTTTTTTTTTTTTTTCACAAATGGAGAAAAATCTTCGAGCAAATATATACACACTACTGTAATTATTGCTGTACAGAATACTGTAGTGTTTTATCATCCTTATCTTCGAAAAGATTTACTCGATTCGTTCGGTATCGCTTTGAATCCCACTTGCTTCCTTGTTCCATATCACTCCCAATTCCATTGTTCAAATTAATTGTTAACCAGCAGTATCTCCAATTGCGAGAATCAAAACGAAAAGCATGGTACAAATACAGGTGAGCAAAGTACGATTCAGCAGAGCGTCGAAATAAGCAAACATTAAGCCCGGAATGGAAGTGGCGATAAGTCAAGCAATTCCGGGCAATATTAAGCCACTCTGACCGGTAGGTTAACCCTATGTTAAGCCGTACGTCGAGTAGGAGGGGACCAGAAGCGGGGACAGTGTAGCGGGGGTGGAGTCGGGGGTGGTTGTGGAGGTCGCGTGTATTTAAAACGCGAATGCGCGCCAGCCGATTCACTGTTTGAAGTTAAATGGAGTGTAAATGGCAGATAACAAACCGGCACTGTTTCCGATTACGGCATTCATTGTTTCCTACCATTATGCGCGCTCCGCCGGTTTGTGTGTTAGCCGGGGTACGGTTTACGATCTATTTATTGCCGCGCCACCCCCGACACACAAATGAACGCGACTAACGTCGTGTTCTGTCCCCGCCTGTGCACGCTCCCTTCCATACCTGTGTTTCCACCCCCTTGACACACCTGCCTACCAGTGAACGTGAACCGAAATATTTCGTTCTTCCGCCTGCAAAAAGTGTTGTACGAAATTTATCGAGCGAATAGCGCGAAAGAAGATAATTGGGATTCAAGGAATGCTCGAGTGTTCTATGATAATCTTAAAGCTAGGATAAAGTCTGATTAATCGATGACTAATCGAATTATTTACACATTTCTCCTACCTAATATTGACTAGAGAGGGAATGCACCTTATCGCGAATCGTAAGGTAAGATCTCCTAAGTTAATTGGTAAAGTTTCTAGCGATTAGTTTTTTTTTTTTTTTATCGTACACGTATACCACGTAAAATATCGTAATCGATTAATCTCGTTAAGTAGATCCGTTAAAAGGGACAAGTGCAAAAAACTCGTAGACATTTAGTTAACGAGAAGCTAGCTATAGAATATGATCGTTATCCTGTGTGTCGAGCTACGTATGTATATTAGTAGATGATATCTTAAAAAATTGGAAGAACATTTTGTCTTAATCTGACGCAACAATTTGCAACACCCGTAGATAAACAATTAAATTGAAAACAGATTAATCGAATCCTATTATCCTACCTTTCCAAGATCAACGCCTGTATCGAAACGAATATCTTTTCACTTCTTCTACCCAAAGTTCATAAAATATAAAGATCCCCGTGTTCTCCCCGGAAGAATCGTCTCAATTTTCAAAAGAATAGCCACTGGTCAGTATCGCGTCTTCGGTGGACGATTTCCGTCGTCACTTGCTATGAACAGTCGTGGCTCGTCTCTTCACTTCGACCTGATCCACAATCGCGTCGCTCTCTTTGTCCTGATGTGCAGTCATGTGCCTGGTAAGGTGATGCCGTTCTCTGAAGCTCTCGTCGCAAACGGGACACCTGAGCTTCTCCTCCCTTCTCCTTCTGGAAGACTCACCGATATTCTCGTTTTTGTGATGAGACCTCATGTGGTAGACCAAGTCAGAAGTCATCCGAAACGATAGATTGCACTTGGCACAGACGTTTTGCGCGGGCAAGGTCAACGCGGCGAACGACGGAGGCAGGAGACCAGCCACCCCTGCGGCCGTCGCCAAAAATCTCGGTCTGGTTAACGCTTCTGCCATTGGTGGAAACACGGAGATCGGATTGTACGACAGGTTCGGATAAACTGGTGGCAGGTCTGGTCGGAAGCTGGGAATTTTTGGACTGGGTACTTTTGGTGGTTGGGCGATCTGAGGTATCTTTAGATTCTCCAGTAGACCAGGCTGACTGTTTTCGGGACTGACTAGGAAAGGATACGCCATTTTAGCAGGAAACGACGCATACTTGTAGCTAGTGGTAGCGGTCAACGGTACCACGGGCGGACTGACGCTGTTTTGGTAGCTGGTACGATCGTCTGGCGATATCGAAGATCTCGGCGATGTCTGTCCATCGTCGTTGAAACCGTTTCTCTGGGATGCCAGATTCACCTTCGTAAACGCGCTGCGAGATTCCCCGTGTCTATCGGTCGGGCAAGGTATGACAGTGTCGTAGATCTTGTTGCAGGTTATATTTGACTCTACAGTTTCAGGACAAACGGTCAAAATCGACTGATGAGTGCCGAACACCGGTGGACTCGGTGTCTTCTGTAGACGAGTGCCAGAGACGTACCTCCGGGCGTCTGTATCGGGCGATAAACCTGGCAAAGTTGGTGTCAGAGTTCTCGGGGATATATAGGGGGGACTCAAAGAGTTTTCCGTGCACTGCATCATTCTTCGCCTGTCGGAACCACCGGTATCGTTGTCGTAGCTCTTGATCGTCAAATTCTGCGGCAATCGGTCCGAGTCTACGACGCTTTCCGTTGAAATTTCCTCTCGAAGACGATCCTTCCTACTGGACACCATCCTCATCTTTTCGTTTTGACGACGCGCAAGGTTCTCGTCGGGCGCGACGAGGAACGCCACGTCGAAGGAACGTTTGCTGGCACGCTGAAGAGGATACGAGGCATCGGAGGTAACGTCGCTAATGGACGAGGGACTGGACGACGTTAGTGCTGTCGTAGCCGTCGTAGACGTCGCGGGGGCGGCACGGTCGATGCCACCCGTGCGATCTTCCATTGTCATCCTGCTCGTTCCGAATGATCGACCTATGACAATGACGACCGATGGTCAATTTACCGAATTCCACGGAAATGATGGATGAGCATCGCGCCTCTACACCCGGACACCTGGTGTTGTAACTGCGCTCTAATCGACAGAAACTGGGTCAATGAGAATCTACGAGCGAATTATTTCGTAAGTGCATTCGAATAAGTGAAGAAGCGCGTGGATAAACACCGGTGAAACGAACACATAACGTTAAGCTACTGACAAAGTTAATCGTAAACATTTTGGCGCGTAAAAAAGTTAACCGTATTGCAACGAATTGATTTAGCGAGATGAAATTAGACGTACAGTGGGATAGCGAAGAACTACTAAACTCGAAACCAATCGTACGATTCTGTAAATTAAAAATTAAACTTACTGGACCACGCGCCTACCGGAGAGTCCTCCTTTCGTCAATTTCCGCGTGTGCTTCAAGGAGGCGGATGTTAATCCTTTCCGATCTAAGACATCAGTTTACACAATTCCCTTCCATCGGACGACAAACGTTAATCTAATCACAAGCGTCGGTGATTACACCGGCACAGATGAGCGATCCGATCGCAGTAACACCGAAGAAGAAACACAGAGAACGACGAGGGTACAGCATGCGTCGGCGGATCACGTTAAAATGAGGGAACCGACCGCGCATCCCCTGTATTTAGGGCTAGAATCCCGCGAAGGGTAGCTCGACGTGGTAGGTGGAGGCGCAACGAGGGTGGCACCGACCAATGGCAACGTTTCCAGGGTTAGACGGGGGTGGAGCGTACGAACGGGGTGAACATATTCGGTCGTCGGGACGCGTCTGCTAGTCCCATCCAGACCACGCCTACATATTTCAGGTTCGACACATGTGCCCGGGATCGTCGTCGTCGTCGTCGTGGCCGTCCTCGTCGACTATTTCCTCTTTTGCCCTCTCTCCGCGTTGCGCAACGCGTTCCGTAGGATCCCGTTACCCCGTTAGTCCAGGATCTAAGGGGGGAAAAGGGTGGTGGCGGGCTCGAGCGGGGCTGTAATTCAGCCTGACAAACGATCTTGAATATTTTTAACGCCCGCGCCAGCCTCGACTCCTTTTTTATGGTCGACCTCCTGGATATTGGACGTTCGGCAGACTCGTCGAATCCGCTGATGGACCTCCACAGTTTCCGATTATCCCGCCAATGATCATTCGCTCCGACTTTTCGAGCATTCGTTGAAACGTTTTCTATCGGAGAGGAATCTTCTTTTTCTTTTCTTCTTCTTCTTCTTCTTCTCTTTTTATTTTTTCTTTCTACGTTTTGGCTATCCGTAACGTTGCATGAAACTTTGATAATTTTAAAGCATCGTTTCGTATTTTTATTTCGCTTCGTTTCCATTGGTTGAACATCTCATCGATAACTTTAAAGTTTACAACTATTCTAGCCCATGGTCGTCTTATGGACACCTCGTTGTCAAAAAGAAACGAGGGGTATTAAATCGACCGCAGTGGACAGAAGGTACCAGCAAACCCACCAGGGATCATCATTTTACAGATTATCTTCCTGACGAATTCCCCTCATTTCTCGGCAGTTCGATAAATACCACGATCCCTCCAGGTGACATACGGCTCTTACGAAAGCGTTTCGAAGCGATAACCAGAATTTTTGATCGCCCTCCCAAAACCACTCTTTCGTCTCCATCGTCTCCATCGTCGTCACCATCGAATTTCAGTCGGAATTTAATAACGTTCCTAACGGCTTAGAATATTTTACCACAAAATAACAAAACACAAAGTGGAAACCAGTTACTTTCAGCAACGAAAGATACAAGTAACAGGAGCAGAGTGAGACTAGAATTTTATGCCGAAGCAATAATTCCCGCTATCGCTGAAGAAAGGAAGGAAAAAGGCTGGTCGGCTCGCAGAACCAATAGGCGATCAATCATAAACCTGGTGATCTATGTTGCCCGGCATGTGAGAGCCGTCGAGTTCTTACGCTCACGGTTTCTAGGATTCCGCGAATTCTACGGGGAACGCCTAGAGGTTAAAGGACATTAACTTCTTGATTGAGTCGACAAAAAGTTGTAATGACTTTTCGATTGGGCTCGCCAACCCCAGCGGAGATTCGCGAGCGAGGAAGATGAAACGACTTGTATCCAAGTTTTTCCCTGCTTTTCTGATTCGAAATTATTTATCGGAACGAGATTAAAAGCAGGGAATAGCTGTTACAAACATTTTTTCTCCGGTATCGTAGAAAGATGACAGAAAGAAAGATAGAATGTTAGATAGAATAGATAGAATAAATTAAATCCTTCGACTACCAATGAAGCAGATGATAGCGAATGGACCAGACCGAGATTAATCCTACTTGGCGATCGTAAAATCAACAGAGTCGTTTCGTTGACGTTACGCGTGACACGCGACTCGCGGCGGGACGTCGAGGAACGTTTCTGTATCTTTTGCCAGCCATTCCTGGCTTATGAACCATATTTATTGACTATCGTGGCATCCTGTCCCTGCAGACTTCTGATGGCGATATACCGATCCCTAATTCCATTTTATGCTTCTGTGCTGACTACGCTCAAACGACAATCCCAGTATCTTTCACCCCGCGTCGACTTACTTTTATCCTTTTCTTGGCGAAAAATGAAAACAAAATGTTCCAAAAGTGATTTTGTATTATTCGATAGGAAAGGATGAAGATTCGAATTCGTGAGAATTGTCCAGGTCTAATTTCACCTGCATCTGTCCTTGTTATCCTGCAAATCGGCCAGAAAGGACAGCTTCGCAACGCCCAATTCGTCCAAGTTAAACGAGCAGAGGGTCGCAGCTCGACTGGCACGTGGCAGACACGCGTGAGCTGTTAACACTGAATCCTATCAAGGGATGTTAACACCGACGTCGTTTTACCAAGGGGACACCTTGCAGAAAGCATTTCGCTCGCTAGTATGACCCCCGTTGCTACATTGAATTATGCGAAAATTTCTGGAAGATTGCTCGAATTAATCTTCATTTATATCGTTTCAACTGTACGTTCATAATCAATTGACAAATACAGAAATTCTACGCGTATTGCAACGAGTCTTTGATTTTGTTCAATTTTTTTTTTTTTTTTTCTTTTTTTATAAAGGGAGATGGTTGGATGTACTCTCAAGCAATATCTTGCGATACTTTCCGGTTGGCTGACGCTAACGCGAGGATTGCTGAGTCTGTCCGATGATAAATATGCAGCCGATGCAGTTGATGAGAGAAGGTCGTTTATCAATCACCCATTAACGCGACCCAGCGCGCCGTGCAGCTTTACCGGCTCCGTTGAAAACCTGCTCGCTCCTGCCTCCATATTTCACGGAATCATCGTGATTCTCTTCCACCGGGCTTCCCCGAGTGCAGTCGATTTTCCATTAAAATCCAGCGTCCACATTGGTCGCATACAAGCCCGTCTCACTCCAAGGAAACATTCCATTGAGATACGCTCCTGGGCCAATCATGCCATTTCAGAACCTTGCTGGAATCGTAACCTATAATCTGTGGGATTCCACCCTGATAATATGAGCTCAGACTACGAATGAAGCGTGAATTTGAATGAATCGATGTTAAAACTTCTGAACAAAGATTAATCGATCGATAGATCCGAGAAATTTTGGAGTAATGTCCGGAAGTTACGGTCTCGAGATAAAAGCGTTGTTTTGGAGAAAGTGGTGTCTGTAAGGTTCAATTTCTTTGCGTCATTTGACAATGAAGAAGAGAAATCGAGGGTAGGGAATCTGCTTAGCTCGAAGAAACAGGGTGGTTCGTCTTAAATCGTTGATAAATTGAACGTGTGATGAGTTCAGAGGATTTTTGAAATAGTCTGCTGCGATGTACGTCGTCCGCGAAAGGGAAAGAGGTGCGCAGACCTGGCAACGAGTGCCAGAGATTTAGATTTTACGGCCGCTTGAGCAATTTCTTGACTTACAACCGGGACCGTGCATACCAAGCGAGCCATCAAATGTTTGCGATTCTCTTAATTCCTCGAGACACCCTTCGAAAAGTGGCGTGGATCTCGACGAACTCGCTCACTCTACAGACTTCTCGCAATCTGATTTTATCGCTGGAAATAATCATCGATTCTCCTTACGTCGAAATATTCCTCGCATTTCTTGATCGGTAGCTCCGCATAGATTTGCTCGAACCATGTGCTTTCCCTTCCACTGTTCCAAACTCTGATCACTCCTCGCAGCAATACGGAGTTCCGAATGATCATCGATCAAGACTCACCCTCCAACATCTTCTGGCTAATAGCGATTAGGCCGACATTGATCCCGAACTCACCAACCCAGTATGATTCGAGATTCACGTAGCATCGACAGGCGAATTAAACTCGACGGAATTTGAATTCACTTTCCGCATTTACAAGGTGGCGGAGAAGTTTGTCCCTTCTCCTCTGACGCTGCTCTTGTTGATATCATCCGTAGAACGATATCGGTTTGCTCCGCGGTTGCTCAGGGAATTTAATTCTATTCGAAGTGCCACCTAAGATGCCACCTTCGCCTCTTATCTCTGTGCACACGGTGGGCTGCGCGTGGCGGTTGCTTATGTGTTACGTGAATACCTTACCTAAACGCCCGGCAGGGAATCGTTTCTGCGTGCCGTTACCGCCCCCGAACCTAACCCCACCGACAGCCCACGATGGAACCGTACCATCCCCTTGTCGTTTCTCTCGCTGGCACACAGTGAGAGAGTCGACCGAGGGAAATTAATGCGACTTCCAACCGGGCGCTATCGGACGCCGCTATCTCGCGCCTCGCTCGCGGAAAACGTGAGTCGCCTAGGCGAGAAGTTTCGAAATGTAAGTGGAGAGGCACCGCGAAACGTACGCGACCTACGGATTTTAGGATCGACCCGATCAGGTGGAGAATTCGTACGTGGAGAATGGTGCGCTTCCGATAACGGTGATTTAAATTGCTTGTAAATTCCGATGGTTAGGCGTTTACGAATTATGGTCTGGCGCGTGCAGGAAGCAGCCAATCAAACGGTACAAATTAACGGCACGCGTAAATATTCATGGGTCATTAATCAACGGCGTGACTAGCATCGACGCGCGAACATGACGCGCACTTAAGAGCGCACCCCTTAATGCCGATTTAATCGCGACGAATGATCGCGAGGCACCAAAAAGAAGACCCTCTGTAATCTTCACCCTGTATCCTTCTGTCGGATAAAAATCGAGGCTCCAACCAGCAAAGTCAGCCTTATAGGAAGCCGAAGATTCGCATAGACGCAACGTACAGACGTCGCGACGACCTTGTCGACGGTTTTACGATTATATTTGCTGAAATCTTTGAATAGGGAAGGCCGTTCCGCGTGCACGGGTACGAGGTTTTCCCCATGGTCGTCGACGCAGGCCGAACAGAGCCAGGGAACGAGGGTTGGAGGTCGAGGAGGTAGCTTGGAGGCCTGGAGGAAGCTGGATGGGAGGGAGTTATTAGAATGGTCCGGAAAAGATGGCGCGGAGTCGCTCCGTATTTTTATACTGTATGGCCGCTGCTTTGCATAATCCCGCACTTAGCTCGCTCGTCCCGAGATGCCGACTCGCTATGCAGATCTTCTCTGCTCTCTGAAAACCCGAACCTACCGAGCGTTTCGTCGTTCCAGCGAATGATGGACGACGCGCAAACCCTGCGCGACCCTGCCGCGGACCCTCGAGCCTTCCCTCTTCGAGGATTCGCTTCCTGAAGCACCAAGTGAGACGATATCGGTAGCATTTGTGTAGGAACCGAGAATAGAAGTCGGTTTCTTAAACGAGCAGAAGCTTCGAGGCTTTCGAAGAACCTCGTAAGAAATAAAAAATCCTCCAGAACAATACCGAAGGAAGAAAAGAGAGAAAGAATATGTCGGCCCGTTTGACTGAAATATTTAATTATCTCGCGACAGGTGAGTGTGACAAACATTGTTTCAGGCGCAATGTCACGGAACATTTGTCAGCGGCCACTGCTGATACAGAGACGAGCTTCCTAGTCGGAGACGTCTCATTTGCACGGAGAAATCGCAACTTCCTTTCTTCTCTCGTCTTCCGGCGGCTACGGCAGGAAAAGAGAATACTGGAAACGGTAAGAAAGCACGGGAGGCGTCATCAATCTTGCAGCGAAAAGACCCCGAACGACCGTGGCGTCGTTCTGGACGTCACAGATGTGACTTTGATTCTCTTTCGGCATTCCCTGGAGAAACGAAGCTAGATTAAGTCTGTCCCGCGTGTAATTTATCCGAGTCCTGATTCCCGAGCTACCTCGACGTGCCTGGTCCGCGGAAATCTAGCAAACACCTGGGTATCTCGGCAAGAAGGAGCGCCAACCTCAAGGAATTTGTCGACTGCGATATTACTTTTGATTCCTTTATCTAAATCCGGTCATTTACCGCGTAATTCAACATTCATCGGGTGGAAAAATGTTAATTAGAGCGTGGATCGAAGGAAGGGCGATATACGCGATAAAGTACCGAAGAACATATTTAGTAGTCACTGATAAAACGAAGCATATGTGCAAGGTATCCAGTTTCGCTATCTTTCCATCCACCGATCGTCCATTCATCGCCCCTAACTGCGCTGTCAAAAGCAATCACGCCGAATCCTCCGAGATCAACCCTCTATCCACTGTTTCCCTACCTGATCGCTCAACTGAGTCTCCGCAGAGATAAATCTCGTACCAGCACCAGAGTTGATTCTTAGATCCGTCGCAAATTCTTCAGATATTTAGAGCAACAGGTTTAACGATACGCAAAGTCTACATGCATCATTTTATTCGACGAAACATTACCAGACGCGTCCTTGAAGATAACAGAATCTTGTTTTCGGATAATAAATAAAAAGAACAAGCTTGATCGCGAGGAAAAAGCGAATGAGACGCGCCAGGCACTCTGTGTCTGGCTCGGGTTCCGAAAGTTTACGCGCAGCGTATTCCGTAAGGGTAGCAAGTGCGACGGACTCGGTCACGGTGGATGTACCGGCTCCAACAGAGAATTCAGGGTATAAAACCTCTGGCCCGTTGCAGCACCGGCCACGTTACGAAAAGCACGATTATACTGGAGGAGCAGGGGTGAAACCGGGAGCATACCTTAGTTGTCCGCTCGTAAAGCAACCCCGTATGCCCCAGGAGTGCGTGCCGAGGCTATCTCGCTCTCTCCCTTCGTCTCTTTACCCCTTTCTCCGTTGCACTCACTATTTCTGTATTTCCGCCTCGACCATTCTCCCTGCCTCTTGCCCGCGTCTCCACGGAATGTTTGTTAAACCAGAGGAATATGCATGAGAGAGCCAGCCGGCATGGAGTTATGCTACGCTGATCTTAACGGTGGTCACGACCTTAAATATGTATACTAGCCTAGCGTGGAAAGGGGTAATCGGAATAGCCTGGAAACGGTACAACGAAAGGATGGTCTCGATCCAAGGTGGACGTTGTATTCGGAGAAAATATGTGGAGCAAAAATCTTTCGTTCTCCTGGTACCTTCTGTACTCGTACAAATATACAATCTTATGGTGCTAACTTTCGACATCGAGATCACCATATTGCGTAATCGTGTCCGTAACATTCATCCCTGTGGTGATCGATGAAAAACAGCACGAGGACATATTCTCGTAAGCATGCATTATGCGTTTAGACGCGTACGCATATACGTAGGACATATGGTGGTTGGCACGGTGCTTGGCCCCCATGCAAAGACTTACAGAGACTTCTAGGGCAGGGTTCAGCCCTTAGCTCACCTTCCCCCGTTGGCCCTCCCCCCCCCCCTCCCACTCTGAGAGTCCTCATGAGTTTTCAATGAGATTAGCGGCCCATCTGTGCGGAGACCGACCCCATCGTCATCATCGAACACGGACAAAGCTAGTCAACCTGCTCACTGCCCGTACACTCTCCACGGGGGTCTCTTCTGCTTCATGGTGTATGCACCGTGCGTGCACTTGCCGCACAAACTCATCCGTGGCCCTCGTCTACGGTTGCGCGATGGTTAGAGAAAATACCAGGTTTTTAACCGCCCTCATCATATGGTCGCATTTAAAGTCGTCGACGACCGCAATGCTTATGTGAATCAATGAAGACGATGGTCCACTCGAACTATCTTTATTCTTAGGTTTTATTAACGATTCTTTGTGTTCTCTTGCATTGTTTTTCAGTAATTAAAAAAAAAAAGTATTCTTTTCCGAATATTTGTGACTTGATATATTTTTAAGGGTGATCGATATTTATCACGTTTCGTTTGGTTATGTTTTTAGTAAGAGAGTGATTAAAAATTTCTACATTTTTTTACAGAGATTGTTTAACATTCATAGTTAACTCTCAAAGTCGAAAAAAAAAGCATTGCGGAAAGCCACAAAAACTGACCGATAGAAGAACGAAACGGTATCGATCCCTCGTCATGGGGTACGATACTCTCGCTTCGGGGGCTACGTATTTGGGTCCATGGTGGCCCATATGGAGGCTGCCGAGCGCATATGTTGCGACAACGCCGCTAACGACCTGCCTTCGGCCTCCGTAATGCTAAACTGCGGTTCGATTCTCACCCCATGAAACTAAATAACCATTCGATTGTCATTGGTAAATAGGTAATCAGGACCCTATCATTTCGGATCTACCAGTCACAGCTACCTGTCTCTCTATCTTCTTCCTATTCGAAAAATCTTAAATAAGATTAAGATTAACATCTCACAATGTTTAACCACTTTCCATCATTGCGTGCAATTTGAAAGACCATTTAAAGAACACAAAGTAACGAAATGTTTTTCTGTTTTCTTCGAACAAGAATTCCAATGGTAAAAGTGAAACATTCGCCATTTTTTGATCAAGAATCAGCAAAAAAGAGATCACGGGGGTGCGTTAAACGCTTTGGCCAAGCGAAATCCCGCGGCAGTTCCGCCCTCCTTACCTTTTTTTTTTTTTTGTCAACCTGCAAGACTAAACGAGTTACGTATTACGATGGGGGGTTTTCGAGGGGTGAGCTGGTACTCAATACCAGGTTGTACGTTCTGGCCGTGCCATCTGGCGCGCTATTATACGAGTATTTTAATTTAATTAACTCGCCGCATCGATCGATATTATCGGCGCTTTCCCGGGATTAAGCTTGTACGTGGACCACCAGCGAATTCGAATCTGCCGTTTAATTAGGATTTCGCCCGGCAACGCGAGCAACAGATTTTATGGAAACGAACCGCCACGTTCGTGGACGCAGATCGATCGCGTCACTTGTTTTTTTCGTTCGTCCGCTTTTACCAAATGTCGCCAAGTTTTTCGTCTGGACGATCGTGGAAAAACAAAAGCACCGGTTGAAATCTAAAAATCCTTGCACTCTCTTAAAACCTTCCTTTTAATTTGAATCGAATGAACTAAGAATGAAGCAAATTTGGCCAGAGCAACACAGTTTTGGACGTTTTCCACTGGTAACGACCGCCAAGGTGCTATCTGGAACTCGAAAAGAAGCTTCTATCGGGTTCCCTGAATCCGACAACACACACTCAGGATATTCCTGTATTTACAACATATTTGTGGGAGCGCGAACACAGCTCTTTGTCATAGCCGAGTGATTTTCGGGCCGCCAATGACCCCGCTGAAGAGAGCCAGTGCGCCATTGTGCTCTTGGGGGGTCATTGTGATCGACCGTACCCTCATCCATACTGCACAGTGCACTTCCCCTGCTCGTGCATCTGTCCTCAATCAGCGGCCTACGAAAATGGGATATATGCGACCGCTTGGTGGCGAAACTATTGGCCACCAGCATCTCTGAGACACGGGAGATAACTCTTCGATGAACTTTAAACGAACGCTGAATGAAGCTTCGCAAATAAAATGGAAAATTCAGTTAAAAAACTGGATAAGAAGATGAAAACGTTGAAAAGGTAAAAGAACGATGCAAGAAACAAGTTTCAAGGGAAAAATGGCTGACGGTTGAAATCGCAAGCGGTGGTATCATTATCTTGACGCTGTTTCTTCTTCTGGTAAGAAAAGAAGATGGAGTTAGAAGGATTAAAAGGTGACAAGAATCACGGGTGACAGGCTTCGCTTGGATCCTGGTTCTGGAGTGACAAAAACAACCCCGTCGGTCTACGATAGAGGCCCAAAGACAGGGTAAAGGGGCGCTCGCGAAAGAATAGAACGCACTTAACTCGAAGCTGCTTAAACAGTTGTTTGATCGGCATTACGCATTAGCATGTGGCCGGTGCCACTATTTATTAGCGGTACGATGTCGGGAGAGACACGTTACCAGAGGCGTACGATGCAAGAAAGTAATTATCTAAGACCTGTATCTTGCCGCGGCAATCCTAGCAACTATTAAATGTAGCTCCTGTTCAAAAACGAAGAAGCAAAAGGAAAAGATACGAAAAAGGAGAAATGTGTCTGGCTTCCGGCCATCGACGCCGCTTTCCTCGGCCAACACCGAGGAATCTTCCCAGATTTCCAAGTCTCAACATGGTTTGCAAAACAAAAAAAAAAAAAAAAAACGACGGAACAGCTCCTAAGAATCTTGCAACGAGGATCTATTCGCGCGCGATCACTTTTGTCGGGTTAGTAGAGCTGCGTGTCCGCGTCAGAACAAGCGTGACAGAAAGAGAGAGGGAAACCTAGGTATAATATTCCAGATATTAAATCGCTTTTAAATCGGCTTAGCGTTAACTAGTGGCACTTTAAGCTGCCCGGTGAAATGATTATCAGGGCTTCCCACTCCGTCGACCCAGCTAGCTGTTATCGCCCGTTGATTAATTGTTATGCAATATGACGTCACACACGCCCGCCTACCCGGATTAGAATCCCGCGGTGGAGCGTCACGGCGACTGCCACGATCTCTCCCTCGTCCCACCTCGCCCACACACACGTACACACACAAAATATCTCTCTCTCTCTCCCTCTCTCTCTCTTCTTCTCTTGCTCTCTTCCTCTGAACCCTTTGACCGTCTTCGTCCTTCTTCGTTAGGCCTACTCTCTCGTGCACGCGAATGCCGCTTGCATAGAAGCGGAGGGAGCGGCGCGAAGTTTCCGGCTAATCCTACGAATTTGAGCCAACCGAACATAGGACGCTGATGAATATTGATACAGAAGCGACGGACCTCGCACCCGCCCCAATGCTCTTCTTCCGCCTCCTCAGGGCTGAGAAACGCAAGGTGTCGCGAGAATGCATCATCTATGCGCCGATAAAGACACGCGAGACTGCAAATGCAATGCTTCCTTTACCCTCTGGTATCTATTCCTGAATTTATATCAAGATTGAAACAAAGAATACGATCGTGACTCGTCTCGTCTAACATCTCGAAGCTCCGGTAGAGACCGGTAACCTTGCTCCATTATTCCCCTAAATAAAAGAAACCATAAATCGCGAGTGTACAGAGCCATGGAGGAGCCACGGTGTGGCTCCATTATATCTTTCGCGATGAACGGTGCCCTTCTTCGTCGGCCATTATGCCGCGGAGATAGTAAGGAAGGAGCCACCCCTTTATCTCGCCAGACTTCGCGGTGAGAGTAATGCCCGGAAATCAAGGGTTAATTCCTCGGCGTCGTAAAGCATTTTATCTGGCCCGCTTCTCCTGGTTGCCACGAGAAATATTAAAATATGGCGATATACCGTCGAACAGAGACGGTCTGCAGAATTTTCTCGAAGAATCGAAGTTTGGATTAAAAGAATGGAACGAGGAAAGTAGGGAAAAAAATTGGAAGAAAATAGGAAGAAAATACGAGAAAAATATGGAATCCTTTGGGTGAAGTTGGTTGTGAGAACCGCACCACACGGAATGCAAGGAAATCATTACGATCCTTGGTTGGCTGTACAAATGGGGAACACGCCACACTGGGATGCTGTGGACGTTCAACACCTGATCCCTACTAAAGATCGTATCTGGAAAATTGGATTCGGTGTCAGGGTGACCGCTGAAACGTATAAGCAGCTCGTAAAATACTTTTTAGCACACCACCGCCTTCGCATCACAGGGATTAAGCTTTGTGGATAGATAAGAATCCTGAATCTGGATCGGCGATTGCTCGTCGAGCATTTGCTCCCCTTTCGAGGGAACCGTAACGATTAACAATGATTCTTGACTCCGTTCGCGCGAATATTCAATCAAGAACGATCTTTCTCGCTCGTGAAACTTGAAGTAGGATCGAACAGAAGTCTGCCTCTTAAGATTGTCACAGGAGTAAAGTTTTTTTTTTTTTTCTCGAAGGAAAAGACCCTTTGTAACGAACAACGAGCGGAATATCGGCTCGAAAGTCATTCTTTTCGAGGCAATAAGAGTCAATCCGGGTCAGCGAATTGCCTTATTGAGGAACGGACCGCAGGGACCTTCAACGTCTCAGATGGAACGCAAAATCGAGTTACGTCGAGGCCATCGTCGCTGCAATAAGTGACAGAAAAAAGGTGCCGAGACGATATATGGAACGGTGGCTATTACGGACCCTGCTCGAAGTGGTATTCTTTGTTGGATACTTTGTATCGTCGATTGGAATCACTTGAAATCTCGTCCTTTTACCTCTGCTCGAATTTTAAACTTAGTCGCGTAGATCGATTTTTATATAAATTATTTTTTGACTTCACAGTTAAATCCTCTGTACCAGATTTCGTATCACCGATACTTTCGATGGTTTCGAACTAAAAAAAAAATGTATGCATTCGCCACAGAATTCAAGAATATACGAGGGAGAGAAGTGAAATTGAGAACCCGAACGAGCACGTTGCCCGATAAAATGCTGTCGGGACAGCAGGGTCTCTCGATGACGTAAAAAAGTGCCTCGGGGGTGGCGGTTGGAAAAAGAGGGAGGCTCGGAATAAGGCGCGGAGACGTTTATTCGCTCGGACAGGAGCCGAGTGACCGAGTCAAGTCGAACGTACAGCTTGGTCACACTCGGTTTGATCTAATAAAAAGGCAAGACTTCTCTATCCTTCTGCAATTTCCCGGACCGAATGCGTGCTCCACTTCCAGTAACCGTGATACTCTACGGCCGACCATCTCCTTTTATCCCAAACGAAATTTCCAACCTCTTCCGTGTATTTTCACTTCCACAGTTTCAACTTCTTAATTTAACGGTTCGGGATAAAACTGCAAGCTTCTGTGCAAACGGCAACGCACAGTTTAAATCATATATACTACAATCCCTTCCACCCCTTCCGTAGAATCACGAAAGACCGCATCGACGCGGCTGAAGGAACGTCGCAGCCGTCGATTTTTTTCCTGCTGCTCGTCAGGGTGCTGTCCGATATAATCCGCAGTTGATCAGATTAAACGGTGCGCAGAGGGCGAGCCACGAGGGTGTGGCGGCTCGCTAGAAACCAGCAGAGCAGCATCGTCGATAGCGTAACCATTACTACCGTCGGAATCGCGGCGCGAGCACCGTGTCGTCGAATGAAAGAGGCTCAAACTCATCGTGCCGTAAAATAACATTGTCCCGGTGAAGAGAGACAGAGCGTAAAAAGAGAGGGTGTACGAAGAACGGTCGCGGAGCGGCAGGAAAAAGGCTGGACGAGGCGAAAACTCGAGAGGTTTCTTTATTTTCTCCGGCAAACTCCGACGTACTTACGTTAAGTACCACGGGAGCATGGAGTTCTGCGATGGCGAGCGTAGCGACGCGCCGGCTACGAAACACCGAAAAGAAAGCCATTGGCGCGTCCGATCGGGGGCAGAACTCTCACCCCTGTTCTTACATCGTTTTCACGAGATTTACTCGCTGGAAATTTTCCATCTCTTCGGTGAAATAGATGGAGGAAAAATATCCTAAGAAGAAGAACAGAGCACAAGTTTCGAAGAATCTTTTACCTCTAAGGTTCGCAGAGAAAGAACGGAAAAGTGGCGGTTAAATATATCGATTTCCAAAAACAGAGAACTCGAGTGGCAAAATATATGGGCCGGCTTGAAATACCGTTCTTTCATCGAGAAGAGTAACGAGGAAACGGTGCTCTAAGAAAATCTCGCAGTCTACGCTACTGCGATGAAAGGGGTGGCTGGAGTAGTGGAGCGAAACGCGGTGGGCGGCGGTCGAGGTGAAACAGGGTGTCGGGGGTGGAGATTACGGCAGGACAAGCAATATTAAGCGGGCAGGAACAAAAAGACGATCCAGTACGCCGGATTACCCGCGATGCACCGCGTTGTCCCGTGAAATTGATACGCGAGTTGCTTTTTAACGGGGAACACCAGCCCCGGGGGCGGACCGGATCTCTAAACGTGCTACCGTGGAAATATTCGACGCGATTTAGATAACGCGCAGCCGCTACAAAAGGAACGATTTGTGCCGGGGGTTGGCTACCGACACGAGAGGGGAAAGCTAACGAGGAAAGACTGAAAATAATTAGATCGTCGATCACCGAAGAGACGATGTTCTTTCGTTGAATCGTGTTTTTACTCGCACGTTCTCCCGATCAACCGCAAGTTTTTGAAATTATTTCATTCGCAGATGGATATCCACCGATACAGCGTATCGAACGATACTTCGATGCGTTATTAAATCGTAAATATGGAGTCTGATCGAAAAGCAACATTGCAATTTTTGCTTTACGAGCAGATAGCTATCGTTTCGCGATAGGTAATTAAACATAAACCGTGGTAAACTCAATGGGAAAGGCATCGACAATAAAACGCGCAATGTTCCCTGCGTGTATCTATCGTACCAATGTTTCCTAGTCGACGCACGTACAATGGTTTATCTAAATATTGCTGTAGAAGAGAAAAAGAGCAAGTTTCGTGGCGAGCATGCTCGTATCAGTCGCGTGGGAAACATTACTCTCGACCAAACACGATCCCTATCGCTACGAACCGATTGCACGCGCGAAATTTTCATTTCTCCGCTACGTATCTCGCAACGCTGTTTCGCTTATGTTAAACAAAGTCGTACGTATATTACGATTCGAACGAAACATTCTATTAAAATAAGAATCGGATAGAGCATGGCATCAAAGACGCTTATACGAGTGTCACAGAGTGGCCCTATGGGAATATTATTTCTAACCGTAATGAGGTTCATCCTCTTCCAGCCCTTCATCCCTCGTGAAACCTAACCGGATTTGCAATATGCGGGCCACGATCTCTCCTCCGGTTTCTCGAATCCGACTAATTCCACGATT
The DNA here is from genome assembly GCA_019453375.1 of Ctenoplectra terminalis. Classification (NCBI taxonomy): domain Eukaryota; kingdom Metazoa; phylum Arthropoda; class Insecta; order Hymenoptera; family Apidae; genus Ctenoplectra; species Ctenoplectra terminalis. The sequence goes on along the minus strand of SMSQ01019073.1, from coordinate 137,707 downwards.
ACAGATTAATCCAGAAAAACTATAGAAAATCCGCAACGAAAGGTTTGATCAAAATGAACTACAATTATTTTCCAGAACCATAAGTTTCCCCTATTGAAATATCCAAAAAAAAAAAAAAAAAAAAAAAAAAGTTCAATATTTCCAAGTGTTTTAAATTGCACAGCTTCTCTTTGTGCATCAAAGAGAAAACGAGAAAATGAGGGGCTTCGTTTGGTAGTACGTGCGAAGGAAAAAAGCATTATTTTGATCGGAAGACGCATATATTTTCATATTCCAACGAATACCACGGGAATATTATAATTTGCATCGAAGACGGTGGGAAGAACTAAGTCTTCGATAGAGGCAGACGGCAGGGAATAGACGAGGAAAGCATTGAAATCGGTGGAGTATGCAAATAAGATGCCTCGGTGCGTTCCAAATCTTTAGATCTGGACGAATAACTCGGAAGTGGTGATGCAGCCCTGTTTGCTTGTCCATATCGCGACCAACAAGAGCCAGAAGATCATCCAGTCTCGAAAATGCGGATAATCCGGACGTCGTGGCTTTCGCGTCGATGCAAATGCGCATGTGTTCGTCACAAAGCTGCTGTTCGCCACTTTGTATTGGCTTCGCTCGTTTTGGCATTACTTTCTCTACATTTCTAGCCAAGATTGTACTTCAGTTTTGAGATAAATGTAATTTATTGCTTTGAAACTCTCTTTTGCGATGTCTTTAGAGAGACCAGATCATTGATAGGGAAAATAAAATGGAAAAACGATAAATTGATCACCAAAAATGAAAAGACCCATTATCGGCTATCCTCGAGGCTCGTTTTCTCGCATGATCGTGGTATCAGTCGTGGTTCACGAGAGAAGAGGTCGAATCAAAGGATTTATGCTCATGTTTGGTGTCGTAACGATGCGAATGCGCGTTACACGTCGCATGAGACGTCACGGTGGGTCGCGCATCGCGCATCGTAGCGGACGAGAATGGGCAAATCCAATAAAGAGTGAATAATGCCGCGGTGGTGTCGATGCGCGAACCCCTGGATTTCTTGATGCGAAAACGGTAGTCGAAATGGAGAAAAGTAGGAACGTAAAAACAACAACAAAGTAATTTATAATAGTATACAAAAAAAAAATAGATAAATGAAATAGTTGATATCGAATTTGGTGAAGTTCCATTGGAAGACAAAAAAGGAAACGGTAGATGACAATTTTTTTTAATAAACTTGAATCACTACTTATGACCCACTATTCCATCCACTCACAACGATCCATAAAAAATCACAAACTCCACACTCGTTTAAGGAACGCAACGAAGAAAGTGGTGAAGCGGAAAACAACGAAACACGCGGAAGAGAAAACAAGGAACAAAAGCGAGAACCGAGTCGAGCAGGGCACTCCCCTCGCGAAGGGTCGTCCGGAAAACGCGAAATTTGTAATCGAGAGAAACACAGGCCGTGAATATATGGCCGCCTTCCGCAGCGGCGACGGGTTTTACTAATAACCGATACCCCAAGCGAACCGTGGAATATTATAATTGATTTATTGCAGGAACGATGCGAGTCGGATTTATCAGCGCCTCGGCTGAATTTCTGCTCTTCGCTGGGTCCGTGCCGCAGACGCGATCGAACGGAACGACGGCCAACGATAGACCGCATCCGGTCCGCTTGCGCTACTGGCTGCATTCATTTCGCTCGTCGTTTCGATACGTCAGCGCGCGTCCACGCCAGCGTTTATTCGTGAACGATCACCAAGAACCGAAACGAGGCTCGCGATGATCCGAAATCGCGAGAACTTGGTTGGTGCTTAGGCCTTCGAGCGCGTGAAAGTTCAGGAACATTTATTGCCGATAATCGATAGCCGAAGCCAACCGTGAATTATTATAATTGATTTATAGCGGCGACAACCGTCGGATTTATCAGCCGCTCCGTTCTGCTCGGTTCCACTCCGCTCTGTGCCGCGGACGCGATCAAACGGAACGACGGCCGACGATAGACCGCGTCCGGTGAATGAGTGGCCGGTGCATTCGTTCGACGCTCGCGCGTTTGCTTATGCAATTAGCCATTGTGAATGGTGACCGGTAGCCGAGCAACGGCGCGAACTCGCTGAAAATTCGATCGAATCGTGTACGGTTTTAAGAACGAACATCGATCGCGCTCTTCAATAGGAGTTTCTTCCGAGTATTTTAATATTCTAGCATCGTCCCTTCTTCTTTAGAGATTCGTTATATTTCTTAGGACTTAAAAGGTTCGCCCTTTAGCGGAAATCAGCGATTTCGAGTGGTTAACCTGAGCACATCCGCGCCAAAGAGGGACGAGGAAACTCGGCTCAATCGACGACGAAGGGGAATTATTCTTTCGACCGTACGATCGCCATCCAACGGCAACGTGCTCGTTCCGGGCAAGGGTTGATAATAAATTCAAATTTAGGGGTGCGCGCAATCTGTGATTCAGCACCATTAAGCACAGGATCCACCGAAGGACGGGCCACGTACTTTCTCGTAACTTGGCACGTCCGCGAGTGGCCGCCTCTTTGAACCTCCTAAGAGGTAAAAGAGATCAGTTTGGCTGTAAAAGAGCACCGCCATATCAATTCCTTATCGCCTCGCAATTTTACGAGTCTAAAGAGCTAGATAAATGTTCCGAACGAATTAAAGCTCTTGCCCATTTTTTTTTAACGTGCCAGAAAAGAATTTCGTGGATTCCTTTTTCTCGATACGCCACGTTACCGCTTAAAGAACCGTAAATTACCCTCGAGTTGATCGTTCAAACATTCAAGAGAGAAAGTATTGCAAAGTTTTTAATACTTGGGAAAAATCATAGAACTTTCCTGGTTGTTATAACCGATTGGCCTAACCAAGACGTATGCACGAAAATTCCTTGCATCCCGAATCGAGTTACAGGACAGAAGTATCGCGGTCGTAAAGCAGGCGAAATAAAATCTACCTAAGTACCTTAGAAACAGAATGCCGAACGAGCACGCTTTATGGGTAATCGAACCAAGTTTTTAACTGTCTAGATGTTCCTCCTTTCCGGGACATAAAGTCCCAGGAAATATCCGCGTATCTACCAGAGGAATATTCGTATCTAATGTGCGTTCTCTATACAACCATTGCTATTAATTCTTTTCTACGTTTCCTTTTTTTCTTCTTTTTTTTAAACAGAATTCCAGCGTTTGGCCACTGGAACCGATTAATGAGTGGAATCGAAATGATACGATGCTTTATCGCAGTCTCTCTTCTTATTTGCGTATTACGGATCAATTCTTGATACTCAGGCTTGTTTGTTAACAAGGGAATGACGATCGATCGACGGCGATAATGAATGTGGAATCGGGACGAGAAAAAGAAGGTTTCTAGGAGGCCTTGATTTATATCGGCTCGATATTTTCCGCAGCTCTCAGTGTTTCTTAATTCGAGGTTTCGCCGCTTGCTCGCCGCGGAGGTAATTCGATTTCCTGGCGAATTGGTCGGAAGTAAATCAGAGTACAGTCCCCGGCGAAAGCTCAATCCTGGGTATTGTCATAATTTCCCCAAGATGCATGGATACGCCGATCGTCCCGCGATCGTGTCGCTTCGGTAGAAAAGGTTTCTTAATCTTGATTTTCCATTGCAACAGAAATTCTCTTCTTTCTGCCCTATTCTTATTATCAACGTTTCGAATAAACGTTTCATTTTTATTCCGATACTTGCATTCGTATCTTGCTTCGTCTAAAGATAGTTTAAAAGCCAAATTTTTTCGAAGGGAAACGAATCCTTGTATGTATGTGTAGTATTTTTACGGATCGTAGTCTTCGTCCAATCGGCTTTCGCGACCGCATGTGCTCGAGGATGTTCAGTGGAGAGGACGGCCGAAACCTTCGGCACGACAGCTCGAAATACGGCTTGTAAGTTTTTATACCGTCGGCTGACCGGCCATATTCCCGAAAAGGAGCAGAATCGAGCCGAGAGATATCGATACCGCGTGGGTTCCCGTGCAAAGCAGCCTCGAGTTGTGGCTTGCTGTGGCTCGCTGATAACAAAAAGGTCGAACCAAGCGTTTCATTTAAAGGAACGGACGTTCCTGCGCCGAAAGAATTCTATTACGATACAAAGAATTTTTAAGCTTGTCCTAATCCTTGCAATCGTTCCATTAAACAACGAAATCCTCCAAGAATTTCACTTTTAAATGTCTCAGAGTCTCGATGGTAGCTTAATTCGAATTCCTCGTGTTTCCAGATTCCATGACCGGTTAACGATCCGTCAGAAGAAAGAACGCTTGGCAACGTACGCTCGTCTTTTGTCAGTCGTTAGTATTCCGGTGCGAGGTGATCGTCGAGAAGCGATTTGACCAAGTTTAACGGATCCACACGGGTCAGCCTTGTCCAGAGACCCCCTCGTGCGAGAGAACTGTTGCCGGTCTCCATGCTTTAGCCCGAGGTGCTTCTTCGCAAATCCGTCTGGCCGTCGCGGTGGCCACGAGCGGAATACCAATTCCCAATTTGTCCGGGCATATCGACTGGGTACTCAAGAGCGTGACACAAATGCCAGATGCAATCAGCGGCCTCCGACCGACGCTACTGAGAGTGCAGTCTTCCTCTTAATCCGTGCCGCCGGCAGCCGCTGAGCTACGCTAACGATAAGAAAATCTGGATCTCCTTTGGAAACGGAAAACGTAACGAAGAGCCGATTTCTATATGGATAACGATGGGAAATAATTTCACTTGAATAGATCGAGTTAAAAAACTTTTAGGAATATTCTTAATTCTATCGATACGATGAGTAAAGGTGTTTCATCGATAGATACAGGCAAAATCGGGGCAAAATAAAGCGCGAGAAGAAAAGAAGGTCAGTGACCCGAAATCGGCACGAGCTGGAGACGAAATCCAGTTGGTTTTCTTCGAGGCTTCCACCGCTTCAATATTGTCGCTATCTCTTGTATACAGTTGCCGCCATATTCCTCGGGAAGCCGCCATATTACCAGAAACTTCCACCCCCTTTTATGCGGCTTGCCACGGACCGTCTCCGCGAAAACTACCCCCATAAAAGTTGACGACTTAAATCGCGGGGCGTATGGCTCCGGTTGAGGCGGTCGCGTCACGGAAACGTCGAACACCCTTACGACCCTGCGAAACGCCTCGAAATATTTCGTTTGTACGTCACCGACGATTCCAACGTTTCCGGTGCGTTCTCTCGAGGAAAAACGAAACAAAGAACTCCACTCGAGAAGTCTCGAATTCTTAAAAACTGATCGATACACTCTGAGAGAAATAACGTTCGAATATTTCCTCTTTCTTTTTTATATTGAAACGCATAGAACTACGAAGAAGGTTCGCTCGATCAGCCCTCGTGGAAATTATAACGAGAACCATTCGATTATGCTTTCTAAGAGTTTATCATGGACGCTCGTAAATTCCCACGTCGCGTAAAGCAATCTGCGTGTTCGTTCCGAATAGCGGAGACGGAATTCGTTGTCGAATAGAGACCGGTAATTCAGAAGATACCGAACGATAAAAAAGGAAAGAAAAGAGAAGTAAAGGAGATTTCCGAGTGGCCCCGTAATGAAAAAGACCAAGATAAATATGGAAAGGAGGGCTTAAAGCAAATGGCGACTGGCTACACGATCCAGCCTCAATATGCTTGGAAGTGTCCCGCTGACGTGGCGTTTCGAAATTGAATGTCCGGAGGATTAATTCAACGTCATCGCGTTGACGATACGCGGTACAAGATAAAATAAAAGGAAAATTGAAAAACTCATTGGAAATGGAGGATGAAGAATATGCTAACGTTTTATGAACCGTGCCGTTTAATTAGGGTGTCTTTATCAGATGCTATTTCAATGGATTTCTGTCTAACGTTTTCAACTTTCAGACTGCTGAACGAGGATTTTTTTTTCTTCCTACTCATTATCGAAAGTAAAGGACACAATTTTATGTTAGATTTAGGGAAGTACGTAACGATTTGGCATCGAAGTGGGCTTAAATAAACGGAACTGCTTCGAGTATTCCGCTTTACGGCTAATATGACCGATCTATGTATGAGGGCACGCCACGTATAGGGCAGGGGTGCATAAATATGTGCGTATGCGTCACCGCGCGCATAAGTGCCGATGAGGGGATTTGTAAATGATCTTAACGTCTTGCGTCAATCACTTACGCCGTCTCAAGGTTCGTAGCCTCGGTTACGGAGAATATCGAAGAATCGCGACGTTTCGAATCGCTTAAGCATTGTTACGCTGTAGAATTACAACCAATGAAATACAACCGAAACGTCTTTTTGCGGTTTCCGCGGGGAATTCGCAGGAAGTCAGCTTAGAATCCTTTCCTCGTGAAGCAGGTCGCGACATCCGGTAGAGATCCGCAAAAAAATATATTCCGCAGGCTGATATACCGTGCTCGAGAAGCGAAGTTCTCTTAAGACGTCGGAAACCGCGCAAAAAGAATCTTTCGTGGCAGCGGCGTGAAGGGGCGAAATTACGTCAAAAAGTCCGGAGAATTTATCGAAGCACTTTTTAAACTCCGCCTTCGCGCGATTAGCATATTATTTCTATGGAAGCCCAGCCGGAGAGAGAGCAGGCGAGGTTCCTCCGTCGGGGGTAACACGGCCAGGAGCATATCAAATATGTTGATAAATGATCCCTTTGAGCGATGAATAGGCGGCGTCGGTCTCTACGTATCCTTTTTCGTTCGTGCACCGAACATTTGAATGTCAGAAGGAATGTCTTCGGTGGGTGCTCGCTTCCCGTTCCAGCCATTGGGAAAAATCACAAGCGTCTGCGTCCTCAGCGCCGGAATATTCCGATGGAATCGAAAATATCTTGAGGAACTCATCGACGACTGATTCGTTAGAGTCGATCGAATATCGAATTCAGTGGCTTCTCCTTTGGGTATTACATCGTTTGCTAGGCACGGGGAGGAGATGCTTGCGACCATTTCAATTCTCTCCCAAACGATTCAACGAATGAACTTTGGGATGATCGCAGAAAGGTTGCAAAGTTTTTGGATGCGTAGCAAGCGATAAATGATAAAACTGGAGAGTGCAAATATTAACGCAGCCAATGTAATTGGGTGTAAGCATGTTCTATGGAAACATTCGAAACGTGAACGACAGTTTGAAAAATGTTTGGAGGATTAAAGGAATCCTTGACTTTGATCTTTGAATCGGTGCAGTTCGCGTTACGATCACCGATACAAAACAGTCACGCTTCCGTTCCACCAATCAGTTCTGACTGACCGCCCTTTCACCAATCTCCATACGATTTCGTTGAAGACGAGAAAAAAGAGAAATCTAAAGGCTCGACCGTCGAACTTGCTCCTTTTTCGATTTCTTCGATTTCTTCGATTTCTTCGATTTTCAGCGCTCTACAAATGTATAATTACCAATTCAACGAAGCTAGAAAATTAAACGCGAAAATAAAAACGCATGGACGATTCGAAAATCGAAAAAATACGGTAGCAACGGGAAATCGTGAAAACCCGATAATATTTTACAGCATCCGCGTTGCACGGTACCATAGAGAAAATTGAAATATTTTGCTGACNGAACGACAGTTTGAAAAATGTTTGGAGGATTAAAGGAATCCTTGACTTTGATCTTTGAATCGGTGCAGTTCGCGTTACGATCACCGATACAAAACAGTCACGCTTCCGTTCCACCAATCAGTTCTGACTGACCGCCCTTTCACCAATCTCCATACGATTTCGTTGAAGACGAGAAAAAAGAGAAATCTAAAGGCTCGACCGTCGAACTTGCTCCTTTTTCGATTTCTTCGATTTCTTCGATTTCTTCGATTTTCAGCGCTCTACAAATGTATAATTACCAATTCAACGAAGCTAGAAAATTAAACGCGAAAATAAAAACGCATGGACGATTCGAAAATCGAAAAAATACGGTAGCAACGGGAAATCGTGAAAACTCGATAATATTTTACAGCATCCGCGTTGCACGGTACCATAGAGAAAATTGAAATATTTTGCTGATCGGCGATGTTTAACAAATTTTATCGTTCGATTGTATTTTACGAACCGCGAACAATAACGTTCTGACAATTAGCATCATAAAAGGAAGAACACACGTCGGAAAGCATAACGAGAACAGAATAAATTTTGGCCAACGCAAAATTAATTGTTAACGCTCCTCGTTTGGAAAGTGTATTGGTTACGACGCGACGGTGGACAACACAAAATTGTCATCCAATAACGAATCTCTGCGTTATTAACCAGAGGTACGAATCGTCAATTTTATCATCCGAGATTTTCAGACCGCGGTAGCGCACCGAAGGGGTAAGTTATCGACAATCGTATCCACCAATTCATCACGAAGAATTGTGCGATCGTATGGAATTGCAACATTATGATAATAATAACAGCATAATTTCATCGTTCGCGATTCAAGTGTGTAGCAGTTGTAGGAGATTTAAGACCGATATTTAAAATCATTATATTGTTTGTTCTTTAATTGTTCTTGAAACATTAAAACATTTTATATATTTTTTCGCGAACTAACAATAAACATAAGCTTTGGATTTTCTATTATGCACTGTAATAATAATAAATAATAATGTTACACCGCAGACGAGGTACAGAATAGACCTAACATCCGATACTTCATTTTATCCAGGGTCTCGAGGGCACGCGTGCCCCCTTACCATTCTAGCGTCACTCTCAATGTTACCGATTCAGCGTAGAGTAAGATTACAGCATTAATAGTGGTTAGAATTAAAACTAAATATAGTTAGAAAGTTGCGTAAATTAAAATATTTAAGTAAAAATACTTAAATATCTCTATTATTTTATACGGAACCATATATTTTTTTCATATTCTTATTGAATCGGCATCTCAGAATATTGAACACCAAATCCTGTAAGATGTAGGTCTATCCTGTACCTCGTCTGTGGTTACACGAACCGAAATTTTGATTACGTACAGAAACTATTCTCGACGAACAGCCACTGATCAACCAAACTTTTGGTTGCTATCAGAGATAAGATATGTGCCTCGTTCGTCCGATAAATCATTATTCATTGTGTTATTACAATAGACTGTATCTTATTTGCGATGTAATTTAGTTACAAGTTAGTTACATTTAGTAATTTCGACAACTACCATTTTAATCTTATTCTAGACTGGTAATATTGGAAACGACACTAAAATGGTAAAAGGCTTGCGAGTCCCCAATCGCGTGCCAGAAAAATACATTCGTGGATAGATCTATCCTGTATATTGTCTATGGTTTTCTTCGTGAACGTATAAATTAATAAGGTTACAGACGGTTTTGAAACATTCGAAGAAGTTGATGTTTTAAAACGGCCTTCGATAAAATTGTTCTTTTATCGTAATAAAATCAATATCATGCCTAGTTTTAAAATTAGTTTCAAAGGGTACATTATTGTACAACTACTAACACCACATCTTACTCTGCTTCGTACCATCCTACTATTTTACTAAAGTTCGTTTTTAAAAATATTTGAAAAATCAACGCTTCAAATCCAAATCTTTTCGTTTAAACATTTATGTTAAAAAGAAAAGCTACGATCTTCGTACTATGAAAGAGAAGAAACAGCTAAGTTATGGCAGTTCAGAGAAGAAAAATTTCAGAATTATATTCTTCGAAATGCCAACTTCCGCTTTGTATCTCCGTAGCTTATCGAATCATTGTTCTGATCCCCTCCAAAAATATGTTTCTGTGATATTTGATTGTTACAGTTTCTCTTTCCCTCTCTTTCTGTGTCGCTCACCGAACGATCACTTAAGTTAGAAACAAATTGAACGCGTGTTAGTATGGTTGATCTATTTTTGAACGCGCACCCTAGAACAAAATCATGACCGCACGTACTAATCGTGGCTAAGGCAGACCTGACGGATTTTTTTTTTCTACGTCTCTCTCCCGACGAGACGCATCAGGCGCTGTTATACCGACACATGCGTGTATTACTGACATCCCAAACCAAAGAGAAGTTTCACTTCGGTGTCGAATAAAGTAAACGCGAAGAACAAATTGAAGAACTTTCTAATAAAAATTTTCGACAAAAACAGGATAATAGTTTGTTACGATGACCATCAAATTTTAACGGTTCAAAATTTTTTAACGAGTGAGTAAACTTATTTGATACATAACACAAAATAATCATATTTCTACTTTACATAGCATTGTTCAAACTGTACTTACTCGATCCGCTCTGTGATCGTTGTCATTTTCTTGTCATCGGTCACAAATTTTATTGATAAAACTTCTAAGATCAATATCACTTTTGAAAGCACAGTTCAAACATAAATTCACGCGTATTGAAAACATAATTTTATGCAACCGATGCAGACACATTATACTTAAACGCATCGCTTTCAGAATGAATTAAAAGACGTATCGAAAGCAGTCGAATTTGAAACTTATCAAAATCGATTTTCGAGAACGATTATACGATATGCGTAACAACGAGCAATCGATAGAAGTCATTATGGAATTCGGTGCGTGTAACAGTGTATCTCCCAGAATTTTTCCAAAACTTACGATGGGTACACGCCAAATGCGTGTAGAAATTCTGCTTTTCTTTATCGTCACGATTTTCGGATTATTTTCATTTGGAAATGCTGCATCCGCGCATATACATTCTCGTCAGCATAACAAACCCGGTAGCTACGAAAGAACAGAGGATGGTGCATTTAGTCCACGAGACATAGACCATTATGCAGGAGGAGAACATCATCAAGAGTTTGATCATGAAGCTATTCTTGGTATTTCTTATTACGCGTTACATTGACAATTTATTGCGTTAAGAACAAAGTATCAGCAACAAACCGTGTTTATATTTTCCACAGGGAGTGTGAAGGAAGCAGAAGAATTCGATAAATTTCCCATAAACGAATCAAAAAGACGATTAGGAATTTTATTGAAAAAGATGGATTTAAATAATGACAAGTTCATTGAAAAGAACGAGCTAAAAGCTTGGATTTTACGTTCCTTTAGGTATGGATAATGAAAATATTATCAGCTTATTTGAAATCAGAAATAACTAAATTTATTCGAAACATAGTATGCTTTCTGCCGAGGACTCTCAAGATCGATTGGAGGATGCTGACACGGATGAAGATGGTAAAGTTAGTTGGAACGAAGTTTTACAAGATACGTATGGCACGGATCCAGAAGATTTAGCAGTAGATGATAAACTCATCACTGACGACAAGCAGATATTCGAAGCTGCTGATATGGATCAAAATGGTTATCTGGATACAGAAGAATTCAAAGCTTATACTCATCCTGAGGAAACACCAAGAATGTTTCCGCTTCTATTGAAGCAAGCTCTAGATGATAAAGATACGGATAAAGATGGGTTTATTAGCTTCCAGGAATTTGTTGGAAATAGAGCTACATCGGAAGATAAAGAATGGTTGTTGTTAGAGAAGAATAAATTTGATTATGATCACGATAAAAATGGGGATGGAAGACTAGATTCGGATGAAATACTTTCTTGGCTAGTACCAAGTAACGAGTAAGTAAATAATTGTTTTAAATCGTTTCAATTGATAACTTCGAAATATATTTTCAATCACTAACTGCTTCAGGGAAATTGCAACCGACGAAGTCGATCATCTGTTTGCTGCATCCGACGACGATCACGATAATAGATTATCGTTTGACGAAATTTTAGATCATCATGATGCTTTCGTGGGTAGCGAAGCAACAGACTATGGAGACCATTTACAAGATATCGAGCGTTTTACGGACGAACTTTGAAAATCGTTTGCTAAATGCATTGACAAAATTTTTATCTCCTTTCATAATAACTACCCAAAATTTGAATAACTAAAAATATTTTTAATACTTCTTAATGCCATGCTTCCAAGTCATATGTTTTGGTGTTCCTATTAGAATACATTTGTATTAAAATCGGTATAAAACATTTGCAATTGCACAAACCTATTCAAAATACTCAAGAAATACTGTCTTAGAAACCATAGTTCTCCAATTTTTACGTAAGTTCAGTGCCATAAAAAACAGTAGTATCGTATACAAATGGTAGGACTGTATTTAGGTTTTGTATTATTTTTAACAGTTACCAGAATTATCTCATTTTCATTATTTATTACATGAATGACCGACTACGGTGTATATATATTGGTATCATATTTTGAGGAATCATAAATAATAAAAACGTCAAACCGAAATGGTAATTTAGATATAGTATATACTCTTCGATGCAGTTTTGTCTATTTTTCGTTTTATGTAACAAACGATGTGTGATGAATTTTTTTAATAAAAAGTACACTACATTTTAAATGACGTTTTTTTCTACCTTCCAATAAAAAATAAATAAAAAGTCGAATAAACCAGGATGTTTTTAAAATTGGTTCAAAACATGTTTCCGAACCGAATATTTCACAATGGCGCTGCATTCCCAAACTTAGAAATGCCAACAAAAAGGGTTACGTCTCGTTCAAGATCAGTAGAAGGAATAAATATATTATAAAACACGTTCCTGCATAGTTTTTAATTTAAATAATCAAAGAAAATGCCATACGCAAATCAACCATCGGTTCATATTTCGGATTTGACCGAGGAAAACGTAAAATTTCAAGTAGAAGATACAGAATTAAGGTAACATAGGTTATATGGTAATTAATATTCTCTTTCTCTTATTTTATTGTATTTTTTAATATTTATAGCGTAGCAAATAGTATGAGACGCGTCTTTATTGCTGAAACGCCTACGATGGCTATCGATTGGATACAATTGGAAGCCAATTCGACTGTCTTGAGTGATGAATTTTTAGCGCACAGGATCGGAATGATACCGCTAATAAGTGACGATGTAAATAATTAAAAATTAAACAACCAATGCATTGAACATTTTTGAAAATAAAAAATGAAAAGATCGGATTAAAATTGTTTAGGTTGTTGATAGGATACAATATACAAGAGACTGCCAGTGCATGGATTTTTGTCCAGAGTGTAGCGTAGAATTTACACTCGATGTAAAATGTACAGAAGATCAAACAAGACATGTAACTACTGCAGATTTTAAATCCAGTGATCCAAGAGTACTTCCTGTTACATCTAGGCACAGAGAAGATGACGCTAGCGAATATGGAGAAACAGATGGTTTATATTTTTTTTAAATAATATATATATGTATATAAACTATCCTCGAGTAACGTACAATATAAATTGATATTTTTTTCTCCAGAAATTCTAATAGTAAAATTAAGAAAAGGACAAGAATTGAAGCTAAGAGCATACGCGAAGAAAGGTTTTGGAAAAGAACACGCAAAGTGGAACCCTACTGCTGGTGTGAGCTTTGAGTATGATCCAGATAATTCTATGAGACACACATTGTTCCCAAAACCGGATGAGTGGCCAAAATCCGAATACAGCGAACTAGAAGAAGATCAGTGTATGTATTAAATTATTTTCGATATTGATCTTAGACTTAATTGAATTGTTAAATTTTCTAGACGAGGCACCATTTAATTGGGAGGCTAAACCAAATAAATACTACTTCAATGTAGAAAGCAGTGGAGCTTTAAAACCTGAGAATATTGTAATGATGGGAATTGCAGCATTGAAAAATAAACTATCCAATTTGCAGACACAATTGAGTCATGAAGTTCAAAGCGATGCGCTCAGTATTCATCATTAAATGACTAATATTAAGACTTAGAAATTTAAGTACTCTTTGTATTATTGTAAAAAATAAAAAATAGAATAAAACATTCGAACGTTACGTAAAAAACCATAAGATGATACATTTTGAAAAAAAAGTATCTCACTATTTAAAAAAATATATAAATGGTATTGAGGAAACTTTTTTTATTCCAAATAGTGTTTTTTTTACGTTCGTAGCGATCACAAAGTTACGACTCCCGCCCAAATCTAGGGACTTTAGCATATTGTCGCCTTGTAGATTATTTTACAAATGTCGCTCTGCCAACAAGTTGGTTGTACGTTTTTGTTCTGTTCAGTGACAGAGAAGTTACGTTTGTGATTGAATTAGCAGAGAGTGTTACACGAGAAACACTCGTGTAAACTTTAATCCACCATGTATATCAAACAGGTATGATAAAAAAAATTTAAGAGGTTTTCCAAGTATATGTTTTTGCGCGCTTCCTATAACTTCCTTTTGATGGACGCTCTTCATTCGACGCAAATATGGCTACTGTTGTTTAATGTTAACACGCGCGAAGATTACTTTACGCGCGACGTTTTTGATTTACGTCCTATATTATTGTCAAACAAGATGTTGTATGATTATACGGTTAGACACACACCCCTCAAACATGTTGCCATAATATCTAAATTTCTCTAAGTAATTAGAAATACTCGATGGCAATAACTTTAAGATAAAAGAATTTATATCATAATTTTAATGGAATATTTTTGTGGTAATTCGTGACAATACAACGTTATAAACAAATAACTATATTTTGTATAATTTTTGCGTAATCAGGTGATCATACAGGGTTTTAAATCATATCGTGAACAAACTGTGGTAGAACCCTTTGATCCTAGACATAATGTTGTAGGTATGTACATTTATTTTGTCGGAGCAATTATATATAGTATTTTGTAATGAAACTTGTATTAATGATTTTTTTTATTTCAAGTTGGAAGAAATGGTTCTGGAAAAAGTAATTTCTTTTATGCAATCCAGTTTGTTTTAAGCGATGAATTTTCTCATCTTAGACCCGAACAAAGACAAGCTCTATTGCACGAGGGCACAGGACCAAGAGTTATTTCTGCACACGTGGAAATTATATTTGACAATTCTGATGGAAGATTACCGGTAAAAAAATTGATTGCTATTATTTTTATGCTCGTTTGTTTATTAATTTTCTATCGCCACCTGATCTCTTACAGATTGATAAAGAAGAAGTATATTTAAGAAGAGTAATCGGCTCGAAGAAAGACCAATATTTTCTTAATAAAAGGATAGTAACTAGAAATGACGTGATGAATTTGTTAGAATCGGCAGGATTTTCAAGATCAAATCCGTACTATATTGTAAAGCAAGGAAAGGTACGTGTTAATACATTTGTGATTTATGAGAATAGAAAAAAATGCAATACACTGTATTATGTAGATCAATCAAATGGCAACAGCACCCGACTCGCAAAGACTTAAATTATTAAGAGAAGTAGCTGGTACCAGAGTATACGATGACAGGAGAGAAGAATCAAAATTTATTTTAAAAGAAACTGAAGGAAAGTTAGAAAAAATTCAAGATTTTTTAAGAACTATAGGTAAAACATTTTTTAAGTTCCCAACAACTGTCTGTGAAACAATTAATAATTTATAATTGCATTAAAGAGGAACGTTTAAAGACGTTAGAAGAAGAAAAAGAGGAACTTAAAGAATATCAGTGTTGGGATAAACAGCGTCGATGTTTAGAATATACGATTCACGAACGAGAGCTCAAAGAAAATAAGAGAAAGTTGGAAGAGCTGGAAAAATCTAGAGCTAATAGCGGTGCCGAGCAAGCACGATTGTGTGCTGAAGCAAAAACTGCACAGGAAATGGTGAGAGCTGCAACGAAACGTCTTAAGGAAGCAAAGAAAGAAGTGCAAACTGCGAAAGAAGAACGAGATACGCTAAGGTAACACGCGTAAAAATATGTGTAAGCATCTCGTGACTATCGTTTATATTTGTTGTAAATTTAAGGACAAATTTTCAGTGCTGAGCAACAGCAATTGCTAAAAGAAAAAACTAAGTTGACGTTAACTATTAACGATTTATTGGAAGAAGTAAAAGGAGATAATGATAGTAGAAAACGTGCTCAACAGGAATTGGAAAAATTGAAAGTGAATATTGCGGCAAGAGAAGCGGAATTGGAGGAATTAAAACCGGAAGTAAGTTACATCATTATTAGAGTATTTTAACGTGAAAATTATAAACAATAATTTTATTTTAGTACGAAGAAATGAAGCGCGTTGAAGAGGAATGTACGCGTGAATTACAATTGAAAGAGCAAAAACGAAAAGAATTATATGCTAAACAGGGGCGGGGAAGTCAATTTACTAGCAGGGTACTAAATATAACTTTATTAAATACAAGATGAAATATAAGAAAGGTATTTTAATATTTCCTTCGTATTAGGATGAGAGAGATAAATGGATACAAAATGAGCTTAAACAACTTACCAAACAAATTAAAGATAAGGAAGAGCATCAAAGAAAAATTAGCGAAGATTTGAAACGAGATGCAGAAAAACAAGTTACCTTAGAAAAAAAGATCGAAGAGCATACGCGCGAAATGGAGCAGCAACGAGCTTCGATAGATGAGCACAATAAACAATATTACGAACTTACTAAAGCAAAGGACCAGTGTCAAGCTACTCGAAAAGAACAGTTCGTTCATCGTATAATCTTATGTATAGTTACCAAATTTTAATGGAATGTAAGTTGAATTTATATTACAGGTACCGACAAGAGAGCGTATTGCAGCTTAACTTATCCGGACTAAAAGAAGATTTGGCTAAAGCAGATCAAAGTTTACGATCTATGGCTGGAAAACCTACTCTAAATGGTCGAGATAGTGTACGAAAAGTATTGGATACATTCCGGTAAGTATTGCTTAATTATTTCCAAGGAATTATTTTACATTTTTAACGTACATTTATTTTCTAGAACTCGTAAAGATATGGCTCATGAGTTGAGTAGTTATTATGGACCTGTAATTGAGAATTTTAGTTGCGATAAAAGTGTTTATATGGCTGTAGAGGTAACCGCTGGAAATCGATTGTTTCATCATATTGTAGAAACTGATAAATTCGGAACGAAAATTTTGAAAGAAATGAATAATCAACAACTCCCGGGAGAAATAACATTCATGCCTTTAAATCGACTTCACGTAAAAGACATAGATTACCCAGAAACTGGTGATGCTATACCTATGATATCACAATTAAATTACGATCAGAAATACGATAAGGCTTTGAGGTAAATGAACAATTAAATTCCTGATTTTATACTTAATTTCGATGGACGATGAAAAATAAAAACGTTTTATTTAATTACAAATATAGGTATATATTTGGAAAAACATTAATTTGCCGTAATTTAGAAACAGCAACAAATTTGGCTCGCACTTCAGGTTTAGATTGTGTAACACTCGAAGGTGATCAAGTATCTTCAAAGGGATCCTTAACAGGCGGATATTTTAATACATTAAGATCACGTTTGGAAATACAAAAAACTAGATCAGAGTTAATGGCTCAAATTGCATCTCTCGAATCTCAATTTGCAACGCTTAAAGAAGAAATCAGAAAAGCAGATCAAAATATCAGTTCCTATGTCAGCGAAATGCAAAGAACGGAAACCAAAAATAGTAAAGCTAAGTAAGTTATTAAGAAATAATAATTAATATTTGGTTTGCGTATTTATATTTTTACGAAATATATAAATCAAATTTTTAAGATAATTTAACTAATTTTTTTTTTTTTTTATTATTACAGAGACGTGTACGATAAAATGAAAGCAGAAATACGACTCATGAAGGAAGAACTAAGCGCAATCGAACGATATCGTACACCGAAAGAAAGAAGCTTGGCACAGTGTACATCGAGTTTAGAAGCAATGCGTGCAACAAAGGAAGGCTTGGAAAGTGAATTGCATCAAGAACTCATGGCACAGTTGTCTGTTGCCGATCAACGTCAGGTCGATACCCTAAATGATGATATAAGACGCTTAACAAAAGATAACAAAGAGGCGTTTGCTAAACGAATGCGATTGGAAGCTGAAAAAAATAAATTAGAAAATTTATTGACCAATAATTTGGTGAGAAGGAAAGATGAATTGGTTCAAGCATTGCAGGAGATATCGGTTGAAGATCGGCAACGACAATTAGAATCATCGAAAGCACAACTAGCGGATATTGAAAAAAGATTAGTTAAAGTGAATGCTGATTTCAAAGCTCAGAACGAAAGAGTAACTAATGCTATAAAGAAGGTAAATATAAGAGTTATTAGCAAATTATATGCTTGATATGTACTCTGTACAAAATTCTTTGTAGCAAAAAGCGGAGTCCGCGGAAGTTGAAAAGTGGAAGATTAAAGAAAAGGAAGCACAGGAAAAAATAGAAGCTGATGCCAAGGATTTAGAAAAATTAGCCAGCAAACTGAATATTTTACAACAAAAAATAGTAGAGTGTACGCAAAAAATTACTGAACTTGGTGCACTACCCAGTCACGAAGTGTACTCCAAATTTAGCGTTATGTCTACTAAACAGCTGTTTAAAGAAATGGAGAAAGCAAACAATCATTTAAAGAAATACAGGTATATCAACGATACAATAATGTGTATGGAAATATAAAAATTTTATGTACTTAAAAACTGTTATCGTTACTCTTCGTTTTAGTCATGTAAATAAAAAAGCTTTGGATCAGTTTATGTCGTTTAGCGATCAAAAAGAGAAACTGGTAAAAAGGAAAGAAGAATTGGACAGAGGTGATGAAAAAATTAAAGAATTAATGTCAGTGCTTGAACAACGTAAATGTGAAGCAATTCAATTTACATTCAAACAAGTATGTAACACGATACCGTTTTATACCTCGTGGTTTTATTTCGTTGTTCGCTCTGTAGCAGTTAGGATCGAACTAAAATGCCAAACATTGCTGCACGTTTTCAGGTAAGCAAGTACTTCAGCGAGGTATTTAAGAAACTGGTTCCCTCGGGTCATGCACAATTAGTTATGAAAACTGCAGATGGAGACGAAGGGGATGATACGACAACCGAAGCAGCTGATTCTGATAGGTTTATTGGAGTTGGTAAGATAATAGGCAGTCTTTTTTCCATTATGGAACCAAAAAGAAAAGAAAATCTTACAAAACCTTCTTTTTCCATGTAGGTATACGGGTTTCTTTCACTGGTCATAGAGCTGAAATGAGAGAAATGAATCAATTATCTGGTGGACAAAAATCACTGGTAGCATTAGCGTTAATATTTGCTATTCAAAAATGTGATCCAGCGCCGTTTTACTTATTCGATGAAATCGATCAAGCTCTGGATGCGCAACACAGGAAAGCTGTAGCAGATATGATTCATGAACTTAGTTCAGATGCCCAATTTATTACAACAACCTTCAGGTAATCTTACATTGTTTCCTGTGGAATAATACATAATTTCTTATCTAATCATAATTAATTCTATTACAGACCAGAGTTATTACAACACGCGAATAAATTTTATGGTGTTAAATTTAGAAATAAAGTTTCTCACGTTGTTTGCGTAACACGAGAAGAAGCTGCAGATTTTGTGGAAGATGACACAACGCACGGTTAATATAAAATATAAAATATAAATTGTTTATAAATTATCATCTGTCTGGAAGTGGTTATTTTTATTTTTTTTATTTTTTTTTCAAACGACATCCGTATAGGGTATAAATTAGCTGGACTATTGTCTATCGATCATTTTTATAAACATTTTTCTAAAAATGTATATTTATCAAATTATATTTATCAAACGAAAAAACAAAAATATTTCGATTTTAGACGTAGACGGCATATGTTATGTTAATCTACCTTTTTAGGGAACAATGAACTTTTTTTTTTTTATCGATAAATCACGATATATTATTTATATGCTCTTGTTTGTAAAGATATGCATATATCACATTTCAATGACTACCATCCGTTTACTTTCAGCTGTGATATTGTAAAAAGGAAAAAAAAAAAAAAAAA